>JANAVB010009198.1:14818381-15111070 GCA_029216955.1 Iris pallida | reverse complement strand
ATATATATATATATATATATAAATATAAAATTCATTTAACCCTAAAATAATACAATGACCAATAACATAAATAGTAATCTTAATATAACTAATACTAGACTGATAGTCACTAGATGGATGTGACATGCATACTACACCTGGCTTCAGAAGTTCATACAAAATTTGTAAAACATTATTTAATAATAATAATACCTATAATGTACATATAACAATTATTTAGGAAATAATTGCCAATTTTTAAAAATATATACAAAGAGGTTTGCATTTACCAAATATGTTTACAAGACCGTATTTGGTCCCACTACATGCCTACATGGGCTTGGATGGTTCGGTCCAGTCCAGGCTGGTTTGATGCAACCGAGTTCCCTAATAATTGATAACCTCCATAATAATCAATTAAATTATTTACTAGTGGTCATACCGCAACTTGGCCTGGTTTTTCTAGTTAAGACACTCCTATAGCTTTGCATTCCCCTACCATGGCTAAATTCTAGTCAAAACACGCTACTGCACTATCCGTGCCATGATTCATAGTCACCTTGTACTCCAAATCTCAACCATGGCGAAAAATCATCTACCGTAATAATTAACTAAAAAATCATTTACAAAATCCTAAAAATCCCCATTTAAAACAAATAAATAATAAAAAAATAATTCAAAAATTTTCGGGAATGGGAGCTACAATTTTAGCCTTTGAAAATTGAAATGGGTTGATTTGAAATGTTAACTGAGTTTAAGGGTTCTAAATGGTTTGAGTATTCTTAGTTTCAGTTTTATATATGTATTGGCTTTATTGGTTTAATTATAAGTTTAGATGTGTAGGTAGATTCATAAATCTGAAAGTATATAGATATATGTCTATATGCATGTTGTAATATGTTATAAGTGAATTAGATTGAAAGAGGGGGTGAGGGTTGAATAGTAGCAGGCAGTGTGCTGCTAAGCCTAGGCCTGACTTGGCCTTGGCTTGCTCATTGGTTGGCTTTGCTTGGCAGGCCTTGCCTTGCCCTGCAGGCAGGCCCCAGCAGCAGTAAGCAGTAGGGTGCTGCCCTGTCTAGGCCAGGGTTGGCTTGGTTGGTTGCTTGAGTGTGAGAATGAGTAGAAAGTTAAGGGAGTTAGAAATGAGAAGAGGCAGTGAAGGGTATGTGAAGATTACCTTTGAGAGGGAGGTTTGTGTGTGTATAGTGTGTGTGTTTAGTGAGTTAGAGTTTAGGTTAGAAATTTAGTTGGAAGTTGAGTTAGGATTTGAGTTAGTGTGTGAGTGTGAGAGAGTGGCATAGGCCATGGTGAGTGTGATTGTGAGTGTCAAGGAGATTAGACGTTTAGGAATGTGTCTTGTGGGAGTATTAGATGGGTTGAGAGGCTAGTGTATATGAAGTTGAGGGATGAGGTATAAATATGTATGAGGGTATATATTAAATGAGTTAGCAAGTTGTGATGCATAGGCATATATATATATATATATATATATATATATATATATATATATATATATATATATATATATATATATGTGTAAAGTGTGATGAGGTTGTGGTATCATATCCTATACCTATAGATAGACCTAGAAATACCTTAGCAAATTGTTAACCCTAGATATTGACTTGATAGACTAGAAGTTGACCAAGTTTGACTTTTAACATAGTTTGACTTGAGGATTGATCAGAGTTGACCAGTTGACCAAAAGTCAACTGTAAGTCAACCCTTGACCTAGATTGACCTAGTTTGACTTACTTTGACTTGCTATGACCGAGTATGACCTAATATGACTTAGTTTGACTTTGTTTGACCTAGTTTGACCTAAACAGTTGACCAGGTTTGACTTAGAGTTGACTTTGACCTAGATTTGACTTAGAATCATGTAGACTGCATCGTATATTTCATTTACCTTATGTTTGAATATATCATAACATGTATTGCTTTAACTAGGATTTTGAGACTCCGATTCAGGCATCTGTTTTTCATCAGTCGTTTAGGGTACTAGGCGAGTACATTCTCTGATAATATTTCTGTTTTATGATATCATCTTTGTTTCTAGTATTTAGTGTAGATATCCTTGTTCTCTTGACACATTGTCCATACGGATTGGTATTGTCTGGATCCCGTCATAAGATGTTATTCCTCTTATATATGGTATGCCTTGTACAAGACTTCCTTGTTTTCCTTGTTCATTGTATAGACACGATTCCTGTAAAGGAGCGTTACTTCCCAGAGAATGCGTGTCATGACGTGTCATGGTTGGATCCACTATATTAGTCATGGATGGGAGTGTTAGCATAGATATGTGATCAATATCCCACAGTATTATATTGTATCATCATTGTATCACCATTGTATCCTCATTGTATAGTGTTAATCATACACTCACGTATGATTAGCCAAGCCAAACATTGTATCAAGTTCTAAGCCGATCACATGTTGAAACTAGTGCTAAACTCACATAGATAGCAGTTCCAGATTTCGTACATGTTATACATTGTTCTCTTGCCTTATCGCATTACAGTTTTAATATACTCTGCCAGGATGCATGTACGCTCTACTTTACCTAGTATATTCTCTCTATCTACTGCTATATTTTTAATATTGTATAACTAGAACTGTTGTTTGAGATTTTGTACTCGTTTTCGTCCTGACTGGACCTGTTGAAAATATTACAGATGATAAGGAGTACCCTATCTATTACGGTCCTCATGACGTGGTTGGTATAGAGTTGGATACCCTAGTGCAGCAGGAGCTAGCTCTAGCAGATGAGGACTTGGTATAGTTTAGCTGATTTTCGTATAGTACTGGACTTTGTCTCCAGATTACTTTGGCTTGTTATTATTTGTTAGTTTTCTATTTTGAGATTGTTGACTCAAAGATTTTGGACTCGTATTATTCTGTGTTGGATTTTTAGGATGATATTTATAAATCTTGTTGTCTTTATCTTTCAGTATTATTATCGTCATTCTTAGAGTTTGTGATTGAGTATATTATATTGTCATTGCTTGTCCTCCATTCGGAGTTGACCATTCTCGACAGGGTTTGAAATTATACTATTGATAGATAGTAGACCTAGACAGCGTTCTACGCCATTTCTACGGCGTAGGCTGGGACGCTGTTACGCACTCGTACCCTTACCTCGGGTGCGGGTCGTGACAGCCAACGCATGGGCACTGGCTATAAATAGAATTTGGCATAGTCCTTACTTAGGCACTAGGGACCAAGCGCATAACGTTCGAAAAATGTCAGTGGCTAACCTGAGGGGGTAAGCTCACCTGTATCTCCAGCGGAGCTTCCGGGTTACAGCTAGAAAAAGTACAATAATGGCCCATTCATTAAGGAATTGTTCCTACCCAATGCCTAGCAATGTCATCTCCATGACTCATATGAACCTCTAGTATCTGCCAAGTCTACTAATCATGCAAATCTATTGGTATTTATCTCCTAACCGTCGCACGTCTTATACGTATCGGCGTCCAGCCGACTACGCAAGTCTGTGTCCTGCATGTGACTCACAACTCATGATAAAGCATGTGTCAAGGTCATATGAGATATACTAATACCTCATTTCAATTGGTAGTCTTCAAGTACTAAGTCATTATGCATAAAAATAAAGAAAAGCCATAAATGGCTAATACAGTCGCTCGCACCCAAGTATGACTTGGACGCATCATGTGATAGAAACATGCAGTATATACTAAAATGAATAAAATAACAGAAATAAAATAAAAAATGATAGAATATATTGGCAAGGTATCTTGCCTGGGTGGTATGCAGAAATAGCAATGTCCAATCACTCAGATCGTCAGAAACAAAGAGCAGTAAAAGTCTACTACCACAAACTTCCTCAGATGCTAAAATATATATCACAAATATTTTTGGCATAAACAAAATGTCTAATATCGCATACCCATATGTTCAATTCTGGACACAGGAGAAAAATTATTATTTGGGACTAAATTGGTATCCGCTGTTAGACCAACTTTCCACCAAAAACGTACCAATATCTACTATCTCTAAAGTTATCAAATTATATATCTATGGGTCCGATTTGATGACAAAAACTCAACCATATGTCCAAAGTTGAATTTCGATGAGTCGTGCACAAATTCGTCCGTTGGATCGGGTTGTGGGCCTCCCAAAATAGCGTTCCGGTCGACCGTCTCAGAATCAGACCAAACTTGGCTCACAGGACCAGTAAAATGACACGAGCCAGTGGCGTAAGTTTCATCTCGAGATGACAAACTTTCAGACTAAAGGGGCCGATACGGGATATCTTGACCGGTACACCTTGGTTTCGTCGTACACATATAACAAAACTAAGTTCTATAAAATCCTACACGTCCGCGAAGTCTATACGCACCTTTCTATGCTTTCGGTTTATGATCATGTCGCCCGATTTGTCAGGGTGCACGCAGTATCAAAATTTTTTTCTAAAATTTTATAGTTTTTTAAAAACTCTTTTTCACAAACTTTGGATTCAAAAATCTTTACATGCAGTGAATGAAAATTAAAACTACAAGAAGGGTTTGAAGTGCTACATATGGGCTAAATATTGTTGATGAAATTTTCAAAATTTCTACTAGGTTGATCAAAAATTGTCTTCAAACAGGGGTATATGCATTGACAAATCTATCATTGTGACAGTGGGTTTTTTGTCGAATTTGCTGTTAATTTTTTAAACTGATTACTCATCTACATCCAATCCTAGTTACTGGGCCTCGAGGGTCTCATGTTGGCTCTTGATAGGAGTTCGTAGATCTAGATTTAGTCGAACCTACAGGGAGAAAAGAGTTTGTAAAGGAAGGTAACTTGCTGCGTCGACTCAAAACAGGGGCCCTATTTTCCTCTCTGGTTCCGACGACACAGCGGCGCTCCGGCTATCGTACGGCTGCTGTAGGCGACAGGATGGGCGTACGGGGATGTTAGGGTGCTCGGAGTCGAAGGGTTGGGGTTGGGGTGAAGTATCGAAGGTGAATTTTGATGAAAACTTTCGATTTAATGCAGGAATTGATCGAAATTTAGGTCGAATTGGTGGTGGATTAGGTTGCGCACAGTTTTATGACTATTTTGAGTTTAATCTTCCAAACACCTCCTATCCAATCCGTCGTTCACTATCATATACTCAGTGAGTATATATCACTAGCTGGTGATTTAGGTGGGTTTGTCTCGCAAGAAATTGGCTTTCTCGCGAGAAATTGGATGTTGGGTTTTTTTTTCCTCTGTCTCTCTCTCTCTCTATCTCTCTCTCTCTCTCTCTCTCTATATATATATATATATATATATATATATATATAAACTTATATACAAAAATTCATAAAATTATTCTAAAAATCAGAGGTACTTCCTAGGTAATTAAATGGGTATGTATGCACAACTTTTATAGCATTACTTGCTAC
Organism: Iris pallida; assembly: GCA_029216955.1. Taxonomy (NCBI): domain Eukaryota; kingdom Viridiplantae; phylum Streptophyta; class Magnoliopsida; order Asparagales; family Iridaceae; genus Iris; species Iris pallida. The sequence goes on along the minus strand of JANAVB010009198.1, from coordinate 15,105,689 downwards.
TTGGGCTATTGATAAAAAATAGTACTAGTTATAAATTATTTAAATTTAAATAATTCCTCAAGTATATATTCTAATAAAATTATAAATAAATTTCCTAATAACTTTAAAAAAATTAAGAAATACTCTCTAGTAATTTTTAGTACATAATCTTGTATCACTTACCTAGATATATCCAGAGTGTATCAATACTTGCTACCTTTAAATCTTAACAAAAATCTTAATTTAATAATCAATCTTATATAATTTAAATAAAGATACTGTAAAATATATTAAGTAAAAATTTATAAAAATATCAAAAAAATTGGGAGTTTACATCCTGTCCAACTTGTAAAAATTTCGTCCTTGAAATTAAAACTAACGATGGGGGTATGCAATACAATGCGAAGGGAAAAAAAGGAAATTAACATAAGAAGGTCGTACCTTAGTGTGAAACCCAGAATGTTGAAATTTATTAATTGTTGATTTATAGTATAAATTTTAGTTTAATATTATTATTATTATTATTATTATTATTATTATTATTATTATTATTATTATTATTATTATTATTAGTCGGATTTAGGAAAAATATTTTTTTTTAAATTATTGTTGATTTTTGATTGTAGCCTGCCCCGATCCTGAGTCCGGACTCCGACCCTGAGTCCGAACGCCAGTTTCCGTTCCTGAACCCACTTTCGTTCCAGTCCCGAATCTGCTTTTTGTTAAATATTAATTTTTAGCATTAGAGTTTATAAGTGATATTTTTGTTAATAAAAAAAATTAAAACCTTTGGTCTGGTCCCCACGACCAGGCCGTACCCCTACTTTTCCTTCCCAGCTTTTTAATCTCCTCCACACGAACCTTTCCCCACTCCCCCCTTATTAATTCCCAACATCAGCACACGTTCCCAACTCACCACCACTCAGGAGCTACACCAACACTCCCCATACTTTTTCCTTCTCTTTCTTCTTAACAAACTCACCTACCCACACCAGCACTCATTTCTTCTCCCACTCTCACTCCTTCTCATTTATTCCCCAACTCTTCACAAGCAAACCCCTCCCCGACTCCAGCCCGTGCCCGCGCCCGCTCGGCGCCTCCCCGCGCGAGCATCGGCGACCCCAGCCGGCCACCCCCACTCGGCGCCTCCCCGTGCGAGTTTCGGCGACCCCAGCCGGCCACCCTGCGCGCCCCGGCGCTGTCTCCCGTGCCGCCCACTTCCGGCGCCCCGATTTCAGCACCCGCACCCCTGCCCTAGCTCCGACGCTGTCCCGCGACTGTGCCCTAACCGTTCCCCTCTGTCCCGGTTCCCGCAAGCTTTCCCACGAGCCCCGTGCCCCGCTGATCTGTCCAGCGCTGTCCGCGGGTTTCCCGACCTGCTATTTGTGCTTTTTCGTGCCCGGATCCCGTTGTCCAGCACAGCCGTACCCCGACGAGGCGCTGTCCCGAGCCGGTCCACTGTCTGCAGATTTCTTTTTTCTTTATAAACATCTGAGAGCTCTAGCCGAGCAACCCAAGGTATAATTCCTTTGTCTCGTTCCATTTCCGTAGTCGATGATGAAATTGGTCCCGATTCCCTCCCGGGAATTCGGTTTTAGGTCGACGTAGTGACTACGGATTTTTCGGAGACGTTTCTGTGATGTTCTGTGGTTATTTCGAATTTTTCTGAAATGTGTTTTCTGGATTTTTTTGGTCCTATTTGGTGTTCCGATTTCATTTTGGGATTTTCGATTATATTTCGGTTTCCGATTAAGTTTCAGAAATTATTCTGTGAATTTAATTTTGTGTAAAAAATGGTTTGGAAGTTAATTTCTGGGTGTTCCCTGGTTTGGGACTTTTATTATGGGTGTTTTGACGCATTTTTCCAGTTTTGGGTTGTCCCGAATATAGAGGAAATGCTGCCCAAATTTTTATAAAATTTTATAAATGAGTTTTAAATTGGTTTTCGGAAATATTATTAAAATAGATTTTTGGGCAACGACCATACCGGTCCGTGGGCCCTAGCGAAATACAAACGAAAACCGGTTTTACCCGGACGTCGAGGCATTAGCAACAAATAGTGACGATTGGACCAAGTCAGAGACTTACTTTTTTTTTCATATTTTACAATTAAAATATAATTTGGAACTTGCTACTGGTTTATAGTATTTTGAGTACAGGGCCTCGGCCTTCTGAACGGACCGCTTCCCGGCGTTCAGAACTCACCAGCAAACTCTAAATTTATTTAATTTATGTAAAGTTTGTAAGGGCATAAGCCCATATTCCTATTCTGTCAGCTGTGCCCCTGTATTGCGTAGTCTAGGTTTTTCATTTATTTTTTGGTTGATTTTTCCTTTATTTTCTGGTTGGTCTTATTCTTCGTAATTAGGCGCTTAGTTACAAAATAGCTATTAAATATTTTGTATAAATTAATAAGGACTTTTTACGATTTAATAATTTGAATAAAATATTGATAGTTAACAAAATCCACATTTTATCATTGAAAGAAAATGTAATTTTATACGTATAATATTAAAAATACAAAGTTTTACGAATTAACCGGTAACGACAATTTTTCCAAGTCAACCAGAAACTGGCTATCCAACTAAATGAGAACCAACGTAGCACGCGTCGTAAACCGTTAGCAGTAGATTAAATAAACAAACTTAAAACTTGACTAGGACCTGCTACTAGAAATTGCAACTAGCACACCTAGCTTGGTTTCACAATGGTTCTAAGTCAAGTTCTCCAACTGTAGGATCTCGGAGGCGAACCTAGCATCTTTCCGGAACCAACATCATTTCCAGTCATAAACAACGGCAAGTACATTTTGTGTTAGTTTATAATTATTTAGTAATCATTTTATTGCAAGTTTAAACCACGATACAACACGGAACTCTCTATGAGAGCATTGACTGATTGACTGTTGGGTACTGGGGGAGCAGTGTAATGAGTATGACCACATCCAAAGTAGTATAATAACTGTATTAGCTTACCCCTCATACACACGGGGATAAGCCATATCGTATCAATAGGATACAACTGTACAACCCAATTCGGTCATATTCATTGCCTATTCACATCACAATATTTTAACTGCTGGAAAACTATTTATTTCAAATTGTTTAAAAGTGCATAACTCTATTATTATTTCAATTGTTAGATCATCATGAATTGTACTTTGCTTCCTCCTGACTGGAGACTATATTTTTAGGTCTATTGATGATGCTGAGCTATTGATAAGTAGCTGCTATGACCCAGTTCTGTATCCTGTGGTGTTGCCAGAGTCCCCATTGGAGGACGCAGGTCCTGAGGACGACGAGCCAAACACTTAGCTAGATATTTTCCTGTTTCCAGTTTTGTTGTTTTAGAAATTTGTTAATTTGAATTCAGCATTCATTTCAGTTCTTTTACTTTCCAGTTGTATTTATTCAAATATTGAATAAAGTTTTAAATTCCCGAATATTCAGTTGTGACAAATGTATAGATGTTGTTTGTGATTACCTGCTTATGGAACAGCTTACTGCCGCCGTCTCACAACGGTGCAGGCTGGGCATGATCCGGTTTCGACCCAATTATTTGGGATCGGGTCGTGACACTTAGTTGTCGACCAAATGAGGGTAGCAATTACGGATGTCATTCTCACGCTCCCAAGTAGACTCTCCTGGCGAGTGATGCTTCCATGCTACACGAACCAATGTGATAGATAGATTTCGCAACACCTTCACTCTTCAATCATGGATGCCTACCGGTTGCCCTTGGTATGACAAGCTCGAACCTACAGTGATGTCGTAGTGATCAAGCACATGACTGTTATCTTCCATGTATCTTCTCAGTTGTGACACATGGAATACCTCATGCTCTCCCTCTAATGACGATGGCCATGCCAATCTGTAGGCAACTTCTCTAACATGTTCCCAGACGTCGAAAGGGCCGATGTATCTTGGACTCAACTTGCTACATGCTCCGAATTGAATGGTATCTAATGGGTGATATCTTCAAGAGCACATGGTCGCTTCCTTGAACTCTAAGTGTCAGCGATGATGATCTGTCCACTGCTTCCGTCTACCCGCACTGCTCGTAGGTGGCCTTGTATCTTTTTTACATTCTTCACTGTGCTCATGACCAATTTGGGTCCCAATATCTGTCTATCTCCTACATCACTCCAACAAATAGGAGACCGATATTTCCTGCCGTACAATATTTTAAACAGAGCCATCTGGATGCTCGCTTGATAACTATTGTTGTAAAAAAATTCTACAAGATGGAGGTGGTCTTTCCATGATCTGCCAAAGTTAAGCATACACGCTCTCAATATATCTTCTAGCTTCTAAATAGTAGGCTCTAACTGTCCGTCGGTCTATGGGCGATAAGCTGTGCTAAACTTTAGATGGGTACCCAAGCTTTCTTGCATGCTTCTCCAATAATGAGAGGTGAATCTCGAGTATCGGTCCGACATGGTGCTAACTAGGCATACCGTGTAGCTTCACTTTTTGCTTCATGTATATGCCAGCCAATACTTTCGTGGACTATCCCACTCTAAAAGGTAAGAAGTGGGCTAATTTAGTAAGCCTATCCATGATCACCTATACTGCGTCTTGTCTACTAGGACTCCTAGGAAATCTTGTGAGAAAATCTACGGTAATGTGCTTCCACTTCCACTCAGGAATGGAAAGCAGTTACAATAATCCAGCTGACCTCCAGTGCTCTGCCTTCACTTGTTGGCATACAAATACTTGGCTATGAAATGAGCTATCTCTCGCTTCATTTTGTACCACCAATAGTGATGCCGCAAGTTTTGGTACATCTTGGTTCCTCCAGGGTATATGTAGTAGATCGAGCTATATGCTTCGGCCATCAATTCTTGCCGTATCTCTCCTTTTGGAAACTACAGACGATCAACACATCGTAATGTTCCTTCGGGATGAATCATCAACCCCGCTCGCTTTCCTGCTTTGGTTCTCTCTCTAAGTCGTTGGAATCTAGCGTTTGTGGGTAACGCTGTCATGATTCTCTCCAATAGCGATGATTACACTCGAAGATTAGCTAGTACACCATCAGCATTGGGCAATATGACTTTGATTCTAAGCTTCTGTAAGACTTCTAACAACTCCCTTTGTGTAGTCAAGAAATGAGCCATAGGCTTATGGCTTAACGCAACTGCTACAACGTTAGCCTTGCCTGGATGATATGGTAGCTCGATCTCATAATCTTCATCAACTCCAGCCAACGATGTTGTCATATTTTCAACTCTTTTTGTGTAAAAACATACTTAAGGCTTGTATGATCTGTATAGATGTTTACCTTTTTGCCATACAAGTAATGTCTCTGAAGTTTTAGAGCGAAGATGATTGATGCGATCTCTAGATCATGGGTTGGATAGTTCCTCTCGTGCACTCTCAACTTCCTCGATGCATATGCTACTACTCGGCCATGCTACATCAAGACGCATCCTAATCATTTATCGAATGCATCGCTGTAAATCACGAATCCTTCTGGTCCTGATAGAATGACAGAAATGGGTGCAGTCGTCAAGTGCTTCTTTAACTAATCAAAAGCGGCTTTACACTCATCTGTCCATATAAACTCTTGGTCTTTGTAAGTCAACCGAGTCATAGGGCTAGCTATCCGTAAGAAATCTTCCATGAACCTCATGGAAACTTCTCACCTCGGAGGCTAAAGTAGGAACATGCCATACCTTAATTGCTGTGATTTTTTCTGGATCCACCGATATGCCGTCTCTCGTGACGATATGCCCAAGAAATAAAACCTTCTCGAAAAAAAGCCATATTTGCTAAGCTTCGCATAAAGCTGCTTATTCCTTAAGGTTCCCAAGACTATTCGAAAATATTACTCGTGCTCCTCATGGTGCTTTGAGAATATCAAGATATCTTCTGTAAACCCCTATGATACTATTATCCCAAGAACTACATCGAAAGTTGGCATAAAAAACCAAAAATTATGCCTTTATTTTTCTACCACATATCACTACAGGACAAAGCCTAAATATGCTAGTCATATGTACTATTCCTCCTCTAGTAAAGATTCTAATGATTTTAGATAATAGTGTAGTAGGAATATTATGTCTAGTGGCCAAACTAGTGACTATGAATGAGTGTGTGGCTCCAGTGTCAAATAATATAATAGCAGAAAACGTAGCAACTAAATCCATACCTGCTATGACTTCTTCTTCCACTTCTACGTCCTCAACCGCTAGCGAAAAAGCCTGTCCGTAATTCTGACCGGGGTCCTGAACTCTGGCCCTATTGTACTGCACTGCCTGGGGAGGTAAAGGTGGGCGAGGTCCTCCTTCTGCTGGTGCCATAAGCCTCAGCACCTGCTGTCCTCATCGGGGTACCGAAAGTTGTCACACCCGTTTCCCGTTATACGTATTTTCAGTACACGTATACGGATTTCTGGCATTGTCAGGTGACCTGTATTTGGACTTGTCTTGTTTAGCCTCGTTTTGGTTTAATCTTGGCTTGACTTGGTTTATTTTGGTTCATGTTGGCTTGGTTTGGTTTAAGTTGGTTCATCATGGTGAACTTCCTATTTAAACCAACTCCTCTCTCTCTCTCTCTCTCTCTCTCTCCTCTCATTTACTTTCATTTATTTCCTTCTTCTCCATTACTCCTCTCCACCCACCAGATCTCTAGGCAAGTACAAACTTGCTTCATGATGGATCTCCCCTTTTATTGTTCTAACCTATTCCTTGCTTGATCCTAAGACTCTTTAGGACTGGCACTTTTGGTTTTAATGGCTAAATTTGTGTAGATTTAAGTTTATGTTATTTTCGGTTTTTCTTGGTTTTGATCTCTTAAACTTTTTTATTTCTAAATTCTAATGGTTCTATGTTGTAGAGAATTTTATTCTACCCCCATTTGGACCCTAGGAAGTCTTGATTTCGACTTGTTTTGAAGGATTTATGAAGCCTTAAAGTTTTGGTTTCCCATGGGTTCTTCTTTACCGTTTGGAGAAGAAGAACAATGCTCTGGCACCTTGTTGGCCCAGGCGCCCAAGCTGGCTCTGGCGCCCCCCGCCCCTTCTGGCCATCAAGGCTCATGCGCCCATGTGGCCCTAGCACCCACGACGGTCCAGCGTCCTCTCTGGCCATGCATCTAGTATGGCCTTGCGCCTAAATTGGCCATGCACCCATTGTGGCCCAGACGCCCTTGTGGTCCTGGCACCCCTTCTGGCCATCAAGGCCCAGGCACCCTTGTGGTCCTGGCGCCCACGATGGTTTAGCTACCCTTCTGGCCCTGGCACCCGTGAGTGCTCAGGCGCCCTTTTGGTCCTAGCTTCCAATTGTGCTTAGGCGCCCCATCATGACTCGGCCACCTTGTCCCTGGCGCCCAGTTGTTCCTAGGTGCCATCTTGGTCTTGGTGCCCATGCTTGCCTAGACGCCCTTTTTGTGATGCGCCTACCCCCTTTGTGCCATCCTTGTTCAGTATATTGTTTATATATTTTGCTATGTGCATGTACCATGTACTTGACTTGCCTGGCGATGGGCCGACTTGATAATTTTTTACTATTGGACTTGACTTTGACATGATCCTGACTTGGACTTAAACATGATAATTCTAGGCTATGATCAGAACTTGGCATGAACACGACTTAATAATAAGAACCTGTCTTGATAACTCTTGATAGTGGCCCATAGAGGCACACTCTTGACAAGCACTCTTGATATGACATGTATAATCTTGATAGTGGCCCGTCGAGGTGCACTCCTGACAAGTAATCTTGACAAGTAACAAGTAACCTGGCATGACATGTATAATCTTAAAACGCTGTTGCGACTGCTACCCTGACTTGCTAAGTAACTCTTGTCTTGACACTGTGGTTGATTTTCTCTTGATTGCGCCTGTGCAAGCTACCTGTCTCGTCTTGCATCATGTTCAGGACATAGATTTCTGGTTACCACGGACAGGAATTCATAATAAATCTGACTAGGTTATGACTAGATTGATCAAGTAGTCCATATAGAGAGATTTTCCCAGTTACATGTGATCCCGTTATCCCGGCCACACCTGAGGGACTTGTAGCCTGCCAACGAGCAGGACACATTTCCAGCCCACTGTCATGTGGGGCAATTCTTGAAAATATGAGTACTGAAAGACACCAGTAAACTTGATACCTCTTGATAACTCTTGTAACTCTTGTAAATCACCTCGCCTGGATAACCTGGATAGCTGCAGGGCTTGTGACTGCGGGAACATTTCAACTATATCTTGCTAGTAACTAGGCCTGTGATAACCCTAGTTATTTAATGATAGCAAGCCGTAGGACTTGATTGGTCGTGCATGAATTCTTGTCTCATGATTAGCTGGGAATTATATTCTGCCTCTTATTTTCCTAATGCAAGCTATCATTTTATTCTAATCATGTCTTCATGTTACTTAATCAGGTTCATTTATGTATTCTTTTATTTAATTATCTGCTGGTTTTAGTTTCTTAATGAAGCCTCCCTTGTGGCACTTGCTCTTCTGGGTTCTGACCCAGCTGGTTTTGTATGGCCAAATTTTGGAGTAGCACCCAAGGATCTACCTGTCTCCCAGCTAGATGGTGGACACCAATCCTGGCAACGAGTGAGTTTCTTATTTTGCTCTCCCACTCTATTGTAAAGTATTCTTTTGAGGCGTTTAGCCGCCGAGCAAGTGTTAGCTCGTGTTGAAACTTATTTCTGTCTGCCTAAGGACTGTAACATGATTGAAAAATCCTAGAGTTGATCATGTATGACTTAAACTCTTGTTAGTCTTCGTATTTTGTATGACTAGCTTCATGATCATCTGAATATATAATCTTTGGGATGCCTTACTTTGTATGTCTGAAGATCTGACATCTTGTATAATTATTTGTTTGCTTGAGATTGAGACACTAGGCTTATTCTTGACCATAAGAGACCGTTGGCTTGTAGGTAAACCCTCATGCATCTAGACAGCCGTGACCGTATTGTGAGGTGGGTTGCACTTCAATATACTTAGCCGGCTGTGTCTGTCCCCCGCTCTCCAATATTCTGGTTCAGGGGAGTAACAAAAGTACTAGAGCTGTAGGCCTCAAGGCCTGCTGAGCATTTACTAGTGCTTGCTACTCGGGACAATCTTCGGCCATGTGTTGTCCTGATTCGCATCTCATACATAATTAAAGGCAAAGTTGATAGTCGTTCCTAATGTGACATTACTTTCCACAATAGTTGTAAGTGGACTTTTTGTAAGGCATACCCCTCTACTGTGGTTGTGTCATAGGTCTCTGGATAGGTCCGCCCTGGGTCACTCTAGTTGGTGCAACTGCTGGAGCAGGACGTCTCTATGTCTGCTGTATCTCCTTGCGAAGGAGCTCCTAGATACGTGCTTTGTCACGACCTGCATCCAATGTAGGGGCACGAGAAGTGGGCACGTCCAACCTATGCCGCAATATCGACGGTAGAACGTTGTCCTAGGTCACATACATCTAACATGATAAGGTACCTGTGCAGTGTATACTCTCCAATCAGAGGACAATACAGAAATGTACAGCTCAATCACAACTAAGATAGAAGTACGGTAAGATAGATAGATATGATAAGAAAATCATGAAATAAAATACAAACAGGAGAAGAAGTCTAAGTATCTAAGATAATATCTCCACAAACATTCAGAATAATAACAAGATCCCAAATATTTACATCAACGTATCCAAATGAGATAAGACATCAAAATAAGATAGAAATCTAAGCTAACTAGCATAAACTATAGGGGTGACATCCTCTACTGCTGATGGATCCTGCTGAAGGTCCAAGTCACAGGTGTCATCTATGGCAGCTCCATAATAGGTAGGGCAAAGGTCCACGTCATCCTCTATAATATTTTCAACAGGTCCAGTCAGGACAGGAACGAGCACAAAATCTCAACAGTTCATATCAAGACAGGAATATAAAGCATGCAATAGAGTAAAATACATGAAACGCTGAAAGAAAGTACATGTAGTAAAAGAGAGAGAACTGTAATGTAAATAGCTACTATAAGTAGAGAAACTATTAGTGACTAGTGATGTAGAGAACAAGATAGACATGTGAACGGCTTGAATTTGTACATGATTACACTAAAGAGTTTGCACATGATTACACAACTTTGGAATTGTTCACATGACTGCTTCTACTCTCCCGTACCCCAATCAATACACAAGGATCCAGACAAGTTATGTTATTGTACCATATTTCACATGGGGGCCCATAAATGGGTGCACATGAAGTTACACATGAGGGCTCTGTGAACATGAGAGTACATGAATCATAAGAGTATACATGAATAGTGAAAGCACAGGAGTACATGATGAAAGTGAAATGCACATGACATGATGTACCCGATGCTTCCGAGTGGGATAACATCTCAATATAAAGATCCATATAGTACCAATTCGTGTTAACAATGTGACAGCATCAAGTAAAGTAATCTAAAGCAAGAATATAAATCCTAACAAGTATGAAATGATCAGAGAATGTACTCGCCTGATATCCTGAGTATCTGGTAAGTGTAGATGTCCAGACAGAGTACATGAGTCCTATTTAGAGCAACACTGGTCATAACATATCCAATAAGGTAAATTGTAGATTACAATGCATTCTATATGAATTCTAGGTCATTATAGACTAAAGTCAACTCTTGGTCAACTCTAGTCAACTACACTAGTCAATTTAGGTCAACTAAGCCATAGTAGGTCCAAGCCTAGTCCAACAAGTCACACTAAGCCTAACCAAGCCTAGGCTAGCACTCAAACACATTAACAAGCCAAAATGAACCACACAAGTCTATATACTGTACATAAATACATGTATACATACCTACATTACATGTATTCTTACATTACATCTATACATTACATACATTACATTATTCATGCATTATATTATATACATATATTCATATATGCATTCATGCCTACATACAAACCTTGCATCACACTACAAATACACATTCTTACATGCCTACATGCATATTTTCATATCATTATATAGGGTAAGTGAACTTGTGTATAGTATTCATAACAAGGGTGAGTGAACATATTGCGAGTGTCAAATTTTAATGTATAAATGTGTGTGTGTGTGTTGTGTTAACAAAGTTGTTGCAGTAGTGATAGGGAGGGTGTGTGTAGACATGCAATGAGAGTGTAACAGTGAGTGATAGGGGGTGTGTGTGTTTGTGGACAGTGAGTGATGGGGTGTGTGTGTGTTTGTGGACAGTGAGTGATAGGGTTTAATTATCAGGTTTGCATCAGTTCTCAGGTTACATATGAGATGCGTTATACTCAGGATTTACATAACATATAACATGCACATGACATTGTATCATGACTTAATCTCAGGTTTACATATTAAATGGCATGGGGGTTAAACAGATAGTGTACAGCAGTATAGGGATTTCTCATGTTCACATTTCAGTAGGGTGTAGGGGTTATCCAGTGTGTACAGACAAGGAAAATAGGCTTAAATGCCCAGGTAACATGTTTGTGTGTTAGCAATCTAGTGTACTACAGTGTACACCAAGTACAATGTATTAACATCATCAAGTATCATGCCTAATGGAAACCTATAACTCAGTTAACATATACAGAGAAAAATCAAACATTATCAATATTATCATTTCAACATGCATAAATATGAACCCAGTCATGCTACACAGTATCACAGCTATGTTATACATAGTTAACATTCATAATTATCAATATTTAACATTTAATTTTGTTTTAAAAACCATAAAATATACACAAAACAGCATGTATCAGAATATGGGGAGAAACCCAAATTCGAATCCAAAAATCAAACCAAAACAGAAGTGCACAGGGGGTGTCACATTTATAGGTGTTAGAGGGAAGTATTCATGTCTAAACAAGTGGACACGAAGGTGTCCAAAACAAAAATATTAAGTATCAGAAAACAGTATACAAATTGTGCTCGTACAGCGTGTTCGAGCTCAACTGGGCTCGACAAGAGACACGAAAGGTGTGGTGCTTGTGTCCACACCTAGCCCAGGTGTAGGGCTACACATTCGATACCCTGACACATCACCACGATGTATCCAGGGTGACCCAAAACCCGTGTCAGTGCAAGAATTCTGCTCGTGCACAGTGTGTGTAAAATCCATGCTTGTGCAATTTCTTCCAAACCAGAGCACGAAACTTGATAAAACTTTGGGGGCATGCTCGCAGACATTGCCCCTACGTGCTCACCAAGTTTTGTGTCAAACCGCATCGTGTCGTATCCAACAGGATACTCGAGCAGCAGGAAATTAAGATACTGCCTCGTACACGGGTTCGTGTCCAATTTTGGACACAAAAATCGATACGATTCATGTTCAGTCCTCACAAAAATTAAAGTACACATGAACATCTACAAAATTGTTCAAATACAATTTGAAAATAACAAAATAAAATTAATTGTGGCATTCCATCGAACACCTATGCACACACACTGATATGTATATATATATATATATATATATATATATATATATATATATATATATATATATATATATATATATATGTATATCCGATATGGACACCAAATCAATACACATTCTTACCAAACTTACTCTACAGCTAGGGGACACCTAGATGGATGCATCTATGGAAAGAAATCAAGATTTAAAGGTGATTTGAAGGGATTACCTATTGAGAGTCAATCTCAATGAAAAATCCCCAGATTGTGATGTCCCCTTCCTCAAGCAATGTCCAAATGAGCTCCCCTCCTTGCAAGCTAGCCTCCTTCAACCTCTATTCTAGATTTAGAAACAATTGCAAAAGATTGGGATCAATTTGGTGGAGGAATGGGAAGATTTGATAATTTGGGGAAGAACTATTAGGATTTCTAAAGGAAGATTTCTAAAATAGGCAAGTGAGTGTTAAGAGGCATTATATAGGGGTGTTGGGGTCTCCATATGGATGCCATAGCATGGTTAGGGTTAAGGTTTGGGCATGGAGAAAGGCTATGGGATCTCTAGCAATCAATTTTAAGTCTCAACTTAAGGCCCAAGCTAATTCTAGGCTAAAGCTAATAAAATATCTAACTTACAAATATCTAGATATTCTCTAACTTAGTTATTAAGTCTCTAACATTCTAACTAAACCTCCATGAACATCACTAACATCTAGGTTAGGTCAAAACTAGGTTAGTCTCTAATAAAAAGATTAGCACCATAATAATCAATCAAAATTCATTTTTTATTTAAAGTCAAAAATAACCAAAATACCCTTAGGCAAAAATTTAGAAATTGTCACTCCCCGATCCTGGAATACGTATTTTAATACGTAAACGATAAATTGTATTTATTTTGTATTTATACGATATTTATATGCTGTATTTCTTCATGCATTTCCTAAAATATTCGACAAAATATTGTTTCGTAATTTATTTTCTGCATTTGGGCCTACAGTTTTGGCTCATTTGGGTAACCTATTCTTGGTCCACCAATGGTTCATCATGAACCCTTTGGTTCATCATGAACCCATGGGTTCAAGATTCTATATAATAACTCATCTCTCTCTCCTCTCATTTATTTTCCTCTCATTTACTTTCCTCCACCAACCAAGGCAAGTACCAACTTGCTCAAGAGATGGATCCATAAATGATGTTGATGTTTTCTTACAAAATTATTTGCCAAAATATGTTCTTCTTCTCATTCTATACTAGTTTAGAACTTGAAGTTTTCCATTTTGAAGCTTTAATTTTTGTAGATCTAGGTTTTAACCATTTTCGGATCTTCATGGTTTTGATCTACCAAAATTTATTATTTTCAAGTTTTGATGGTTCCATGTTGTAGAAAATTTTATTCTACCCAATTTTGACCTTTGAAAAGTTGGATTTGGACTTATTTTGACCAAGTTATGGACTTTTGAAGCTTTGGGATTCAACCATGGAGTTCTTGCTGTTTTGGGGAAGACAGTGAGCAGTGCACGAGCTTTTTAGCTTGCGCCACTGAGCTACGCGCGCTCTTTAGTGCAGCGCGGTCCGATCCATACGCTGCCTTTTGGGAGCGTATGTCTTGCATACGCTCACTTGGGTGACAAGGAGTCGTATGGAGTCCATACGCTGCCTTTTGGGAGCGTATGTCTTGCATACGCTCACTTGGGTGACAAGGAGTCGTATGGAGTCCATACGCTACCTTTTGGGTGCGTATATCTTGCATACGCTCACTTGGGTGACGAGGAGTCGTATGAAGTACATAAGCTGCCCTTTGAAAGCGTATGTCTTGTATACGCTAACCTGAGCGTAGGCTGACCTGAGCGTACGCTAACCTGAGCGTACGCTGACCTGAGCGTAGGCTGACCTGAGCGTAGGCTAACCTGAGCGTAGGCTGACCTGAGCGTACGCTAACCTGAGCGTACGCTGACCTGAGCGTAGGCTAACCTGAGCGTACGCTGACCTGAGCGTAGGCTGACCTGAGCGTAGCCTGACTTGAGCGCGCTCTGAACTGGACTCCCCTATACCTTATATTTTTATATGTATATATTATATTGTATATATATGTAAATGTTTGTGTATGCTATATATCCTTACGCCTTTTGTCCTGAGCATGATATGAGCACTAATGTGACCCCGGTGAACAAAGTGTTCCTACCTGATACTTGTACCTGAATGTTCCAGTTCTTGTTCATGCTCGACAAATGACTCGTAACTCCACGTGGCATATTTGTAATAATACATTACACCAAGGAGGGTAGAGCATGTTGACATACTGATTGACATGGATCCTCTTTTGGGGTACTCGTACTTGAGTACGACATTTAGGAGGATAATCATGCAGGCCACAGCATGTGAGTCCAAGATTTCACCTAGGGTTAAACTAGGCAACTAAATATACTAGATGCATGGGGAGGGCAGAATCCCGAGATCGTGTTACACCAGCCGCCTTGAGATATTGTCTTGACGCGCCGTCTGGTCTCCACGGATACTGTGTCATCCACAACGAGTGGATGACTGTATCCGATTAATTCCTGCTATATGTTATATGTCTTGGCAAGGTGGCCTTGCGAGGGACCTGTGCTCAATGACACCTGTCTACGCGAACCCCTGGGTTGGCTAGCCTTGCTGGAAAGATACGATCTGAGGATTTTGAAATAACATGATGCGATGATAACCTCGTCCCACTAGAAACTCATAGACTTGATTGGCCGCGAAAATGACTTGCATGTATCCTATTTACCTTCCGTGAATAACTGAAGGAAGCGGACTGTCATGGTACGTGATACAACCCATGTTCTTGTTTGATTGTTGGGTTGGTTATCGTACTATGACAGGCTGTGGACCGAAGTTATGAACGGAAGACTTATTCTGGTTGTGAAGTGCTACTCCTGTGAATGACTGAGGAACATGGTCTATCATGGTACATGATCCAACCCATGTTCTTGTTTGATTGTTGGGTTGGTTATTGTGCTGCGATAGGCTATCGACCGAAGTCACGATCAGGAGATTTTATTGTTTCTACCTTTTTACTTATGTGAAAGTTATAGGGTACGACACGTCCCGACTCCATGCGGCACCTTTTGTCCTTGTTTGGTTGTAAGGGTGCCATATGGGTTCGAGGATGTTGCGCTACCCTATAATAGTTGCATACGTATTATTATTATCAATCATTCTATTATATGGGTTTTTTTAAATCTTAACTCTTGTGCCCCTTTGGCGGTACTTGCTATTCGGGGCCGACTCCGCTGGTTTTGTTTGGCCAGATCTCGTAGCAGAGCTAGAGGACACGATCTTCCTCCCTGACATCCATGGTGCATACTAGGAGCATGGCGGTTCGGGGACTCGAGTGGGTTTCTTCTCCACCACTCCTGCTTATATTTTGTGCAGCATTTAGCCACCGGCATCTGTTAGCCAGATTACTTGATATTTTGTGTCAGTACATAATTATAATTAAACAGACTGCAGCTGTGTATAATTTTGTACTCCTGACTCTCTGAGATAGCTAAATTATAAAGTTAGTCTCTCATGATCATTTTAATGAAGCGTCGGGGATGCCTTACTGCTTTATCTTTAATGTTCATTTATTTGCTGATGTGATTTGATTGATTGAGACATAGAACTCTGTAGGACCATAGGAGACTTGATTGTAGCATGTACCCCCTAGTCTCTCGACAGCCACGATCGCCGTATGACGTTACGTACCTCATATGGAGTAGCTGGCCTAGTCCGTCTCCGTATTTCGGTACTGGGGCGTGACAGAAATAAATCACCCTAATCACGTGGTTAGGTTCCCATGGTCATGGTTAGTCTCTAGGTTAAGTAATATTTAGGGTTTCACTAGCAAAACACCAAAATCACAAATCACCAATTAAAATAGTTTTAAAAGAATTAAAAATTACCAAAAATTATAACATGATTTAAATCTCATTATTAAAAGACTAAAATTACAAAAGTTCAAAATTACTCTTATTGTTCCATTCTCTTCCTCATGAGATTCTAACACACTTTAATACTTAGTATTTCTAATTTTCATGGCTAATTTCTTGTAGATCTAAGTTTATTTTATTTTCGGATTTCTTGGGTTTTGATCTGTTTAACCTTGTTATTTACAAGTTCTGATGGTTCCATGTTGTAGAGAATTTTATTCTGCCCCAATTTGACTTATGGAATTTTGGATTTGGTGTCACGCCCCAGAACCAGAATACTGGAGAGCAGGGGCGTACATAGCCTGCTACGTATATTGAAGTGCAACCCACCTCGCTATACGGTCACGGCTGTCTAGATACATGGGGGTTTAACTACAAGCCATCAGTCTTCTATGGTCATAAACAAGCCTATTGTCTCAATCTCAAGCAAGGAATAACAATTACAAGATGTCAGAGCACCAAATATACAATAGTAAGGCGTCCCATACATTACATATTCGGATGATCACGAAGCTAGTCGTACAAAATGTCAAGACTAGCAAGAGTTCTGGTCATACATGATCAACCCTAGGATTTGTTAATCATGTTACAGTTCGTAGACAGACAGTAAATAAAGGTTCAATACGAGCTAACACGTGCTCGCCGGCTAAACGCCTCAAAAGAATAATTTTACAATAAAATGGGAGGACAAAAGAAACCCACTCGTTGTCAGGGTTACGCCTGGTTGTCACCATCTGGCTGGAAGGTAGGTAGATCCTCTGGTGCTGCTCCGATATCTGGCCACACAAAACCAGCTGGGTCATACCCCAGAAAGAGCAAGTGCCACAAAGGAGACTTCACTTAGAAACTAAAACCAGCATACCACAAATGAATAATAATAGATGATTATAAACGAAACAGATAATAATAAGGATAACAACAATAAATTGAGTACGAAAAAAACCATTCAAGTAGCCAGGTTACAACCCTTAAACCAAACAAGGACCGGGGTTGTAACCCTTCGTCTGAACAGAACTGGACCCCCGATCGTTATTGTTAAGGCCAGTATAAATAATCATGCTATTGAAGTAAAATAAAATATGACGAGCATGACATGGGGAGCAATAAGACAATAAACGAAGAGAGGACACAGAACTGCTCCGGGAGCCAGGTTACAACCCTTAAACCAAACAAGGACCGAGGTTGTAAGCTTCGCGTGAACAAAACTGGTCCCCTGATCATTATTGTTAAGGCAAGCATAAATAACCATGTCTTGTCATAATCTTGCACAGGATCAGGACAAGTCGAAGCTGGGCTAGACTTCATTCAATCAATCACGACCAAGCAAAGAGTACGGCTTGATACTTTAACTAACTAGGGTTATCACAGGCCTAATTACTAGTAAATGCAATGAGATTATCCCAACAGCCACAAGCCCTGCAGACCATCCAGATTATCCAGGTCGAATGTCCGTTTATGAAGGGTGCAACACGTGACTGTGTGCTAGAAATGTGTCCTACTCGTCAGTAGGCTACAAGTCCACTTAGTGCGCGCAGATAACGGGATTGCCTGTAGCTGAGAAATCTCTTCATGACTACTGAATTATTCTAATTTATTAGCCTTAGTCAATTTTTGTAGATATCCCTGACCGTGGTACTCAGGGAGCCTCATCCTAGACATGATAGAAGACAGTACTGGTTTATTTGTACAAATACAATCGTCCACGGTGTCCA
This sequence comes from Iris pallida, assembly GCA_029216955.1. Taxonomy (NCBI): domain Eukaryota; kingdom Viridiplantae; phylum Streptophyta; class Magnoliopsida; order Asparagales; family Iridaceae; genus Iris; species Iris pallida. The sequence goes on along the minus strand of JANAVB010009198.1, from coordinate 15,087,653 downwards.
GGTCATTCATACTTGTCATGACATGCTAGCCGTCGCAACAGCCTTCGATATATATATTATGTCATGTTCACTGTCAGGAGTGTGCCATGATGGGTCACTATCACGTCATGTCATTCGTCAAAAGTGTACCACAATGGGTCACCATCGTGTCATGGAACATATTTAAAATTAACATTTAATCTTGTATAAGCATATATTCAATAACTAAATATAAACAGGGTGCAAGAGCTGTGGAGGAATCATGCGGCTCAGGGGAGACGGGGCATAACTTCCACATACGAACTCCAAATGAGGGGCTCCAAAGATATTCGGAGAGGCAAGACAAAGATCTAAAACTTTCATGTTTTAACTTTTACAAAATTCTGGCTAAAAAATAGCTAAACTTGGCAAAAATAGTCATTCTGTGCACTTTTTACGCCAAAAATTCAATTCTGCGTAAAATAAGCAAAAGGGAAGGGTTCCAGCATAAAATTTCACATTCTGGATACTATCTAGCGTAAAATACGCATAAACAGGGTTCCCTGCGTAAAATTTCATATTCTGGATACTATCCAGCGTAAAATACGCATAAACAGGGTTCTCTGCGTAAAATTTTACATTCTGGATACTATCCAGCGTAAAATACGCATAAACAGGTTCCCTGCGTAAAATTTCACTCAGCCGACATGAAAAATCCAGAAAACTTATTTTGGCCATAAAAACTTCATTTTAACTCGAAATGAGGTGAATCAAAAACCAAATTCATACAAAATTTCATGCTCTTGCTCATAAAAATAATAGTTTTCGAAAATAACAAGTTTTAGTAGATCAAAACCAAGAAAACTACATGAACTCATGAAACCCCAAGGTTATAATGTAGATCTAGAAGAATCTATCCATAAAAATCAAAAACTCCAAGTTCTAAAGAGACTTATAATCATGTAAAGAAGAGAATGGAACAATAAAACTTGAGATACATTATGAAATAAGTTGCACTTGCCTAGGGCTCTTGGGTGTAGGTGGAGAGGAGTAAATGAAGAAGAAGAAGAAGAGTTATTGAAGTGATAATGAGGAGAGAGAAGAGAGTGGGATTAATAAATGGTGAGGGTGGGGGTAGGTAGAGTTCTCCACTTGGTTCATGATGAACCAATAAGTAACCCAAGCCGAACCAAGCCAACCCAAACAAGCCGAACCAAGCCAGGAGACATGCAATACGAGCCAGATTACGTACATGTATTCCAAAATACGTAATACGAACTATAGGCATCACATTTGGACTCTGGATGATGAATTTATGGAGCTTGGAAGCATGGCTTCATGGTTTTTTTCTTCTCGAAAAGTGGAGAAGAAGAACAGTTCTCTGGCCGCATGGCCATTTAATTGAATTAATTATTTAGTTGGCCGCATGAGCCTTTCCTTGTACAGCCGCATATGGCACTGCTTAGCTGGCATGGCCACTATTCATTTAATGGCCGCATAAGCAGCATACAATTAATTTGCATGGCCAATCAATTTGTTGAGCCGCATGGCTACTATTCATTGTCAGCCGCATATGGCCAACACAAGGTTAGCCGCATGGCAATTTGCCAATTGATAGCCGCATGGGCCTTTTGGCCTTTAGCATTAAATATTGCCAAGTGAGCCGCATGGCCTTTGGCCATTAGCATTAATTATTTAAGCCTTGGCCGCATGCATTTACAAGTAGCTGGTAGTCGCATGAATATATCAAGCTTTGGCCGCATAAGCAGCCTACAATATTTGCATGGCAATAAATACTTAGCCGCATATGGCCATTCCAGAGTTGTTGGCCGCATATGGGAACATAGTTGGCCGCATGACTTTTTCTTTATTATTTTGCATGCATCAACTTAAGTGCTTGCATGTAACCATAGTTGGCCGCATGACTTTACATTTGAATTGTATTATTTAATGCATTAGCATTAGCTTTGCTTGCATTTACATGCAACCATAGTTGGCCGCATGGCCTTATTATTGAATTGTATTATTTAATCTCCTTTGCATGTTGTATGCAAAGTTGGCCTTTACATTAGTTGCATGCAGCCTTTTGCTTGCATTGGCAAGCTAACTTGGCCGCATATGGGTACCTCACTTGGCATTTAATGCTATTAGCATTTTTTGCTAACCTGGCCGCATAAGGAAACACTGTAGCCGCATGTAATTAGCTTAGAATGCTAATTACATTAGCATGCAACCTTGCTTGGAATGCACATGGCCTTTTCTTTAAGTATTGCATGCATTAGCATGCAATGCTTGCATGAATTAGCATGTGGCCGCATGGCCTTTTCTTTAATATTGCATGTAATGCTTATATGCATCAGCATATGGCCGTATGGCCTTTTCTTTAATTTTTTATGCATGCTCTTGCATGTTGTTACTTATATCATGGCCGCATGGTTGCTTGCATGAAATTATTTAGTGGCCGCATGGGCCATTAGTTTATGAGCTGGCCGCATATAATTGCTTCGGCCATTTAGTGGCCGCAAGGAATAACAATTACAAGATGTCAGAGCACCAAATATACAATAGTAAGACGTCCCATACATTACATATTCGGATGATCACGAAGCTAGTCGTACAAAATGTCAAGACTAGCAAGAGTTCTGGTCATACATGATCAATCCTAGGATTTGTCAATCATGTTACAGCCTGTAGACAGACAGTAAATAAAGGTACAATACGAGCTAACACGTGCTCGCCGGCTAAATGCCTCAAAAGAATAATTTTACAATAAAGTGGGAGGACAAAAGAAATCTACTCGTTGCCAGGGTTACGCCTGGCAGTCACCATATGGCTGGAAGGTAGGTAGATCTGGTGCTGCTCCGATATCTGGCCACACAAAACCAGCTGGGTCAGACCCCAGAAAGAGCAAGTGCCACAAAGGAGGCTTCACTTAGGAACTAAAACTAGCATACCACAAATGAATAATAGATGATTATAAACGAAATAGATAATAATAAGGATAACAACAATAAATTGAGTACGAGGAAACCATTCAAGTAACCAGGTTACAACCCTTATACCAAACAAGGACCGGGGTTGTAACCCTTCGCCTGAACAGAACTGGACCTCCGATCGTTATTATTAAGGCCAGTATAATAATCATGCTATTGAAGTAAAATAAAATATGACGAGCATGACATAGGGAGCAATAAGATAATAAACGAAGAGAGGACACAGAACTGCTCCGGGAGCCATATTACAACCTTTAAACCAAACAAGGACCGGGGTTGTAACCCTTCGCCTGAACAGAACTGGTCTCCTGATCATTATTGTTAAGGCAAGCATAAATAACCATGTCTTGTCATAATCTTGCACAGGATCAGGACAAGTCGAAGCTGGGCTAGACTTCATTCAATCAATCACAGCCAAGCAAAGAGTACGGCTTGATACTTTAACTAACTAGGGTTATCACAGGCCTAGTTACTAGCAAATGCAATAAGATTATCCCAACAGCCACAAGCCCTGCAGACCATCCAGGTTATCCAGGTCAAATGTCCGTTTATGAAGGGTGCAACACGTGACTGTGTGTCAGAAATGTGCCCTACTCGTCGGTAGGCTACAAGTCCACTTAGTGCGCCAAGATAACGGGATTGCCTGTAGCTGAGAAATCTCTTCATGACTACTGAATTATTCTAGTTTATTAGCCTTAGTCAATTTTTGTAGGTATCCCTGACCGTGGTACTCAGGAAGCCTCATCTTAGACATGATGCAAGACAGTACTGGTTTATTTTGTACAAACACAATTGCCCACGGTGTCCAAGTCATTAATACTTGTCATGACATGCTAGCCGTCGCAACAGCCTTCGATATATATATATATATATAATATATATATATATATATATATATATATCATGTCATGTTCACTGTCAGGAGTGCACCACGATGGGCCACTATCACGTCATATCATTTGTCAAAAGTGCACCACAATGGGTCACCATCGTGGTCATGGAACATATTTAAAATTAATATTAACCTGGTATAAGCATATATGCAATAACTAAATATAAACAGGGTACAAGAGATGTGGAAGAATTATGCGGCTCAGGGGAGACGGGACATAACTTCCACATACGAACTCCAAATGAGGTGCTCTAAAGATATTCGGGGAGGCAAGACAAAGATCTAAAACTTTCATATTTTAAGTTTTTCAAAATTTTGGCTAAAAAATAGCTAAACTTGGCAAAAACAGTCATTCTGTGTACTTTTTACGCCAAAAATTCAATTCTGCGTAAAATACGCAAAAGGGAAGGGTTCCAGCGTAAAATTTTATATTCTGGATACTATCCAGCGTAAAATACACATAAACAGGTTTCCCTGCATAAAATTTTACATTCTGGATACTATCCAGCGTAAAATACGCATAAACAGGTTCCCTGCGTAAAATTTTACTCAGCTGACATGAAAAATCCAGAAAAACTTGTTTTGGCCATAAAAACTTCATTTTAACTCGAAATGAGATGAATCAAAAATCAAATTCATACGAAATTTCGTGCTCTTGCTCATGGAACTATTAGTTTTCAAAAATAACAAGTTTTAGTAGATCAAAACCAAAAAAACTCTATGAACTCATGAAATCCCAAGGTTATAATATAGATCTAGAAGATTTTATCCATAAAAATTAAAAACTCCAAGTTTTAAAGAGGCTTATAATCATGTAAAGAAGATAATGGAATAATAAAACTTGAGATCCATCATGAAGCAAGTTGCACTTGCCTAGGGCTCTTGGGTGTAGGTGGAGAGGAGTAAATGAAGAAGAAGAAGAAGAAGAAGAGTTATTGAAGTGATAATGAGGAGAGAAAAGAGAGTGGAATTAATAAATGGTGAGGGTAGAGGTAGGTAGGGTTCTCCCCTTGGTTCATGATGAACCAATAAGCAACCCAAGCCAACCCAAACAAGCCGAACCAAGCCAGGAGACATGCAATACGAGCCAGATTACGTACACGTATTCTAAAATACGTAATACGAACTATAGGCATCACATTTGGACTATGGATGACGAATTTATGGAGCTTAGAAGCATGGCTTCATGGTGTTCTTCTTCTCGAAAAGTGGAGAAGAAGAACAGTTCTATGGCCGCATGGCCATTTAATTAAATTAATTATTTAGTTGGCCGCATGAGCCTTTCCTTGTACAGCCGCATATGGCACTGCTTAGCTGGCATGGCCACTATTCATTTAATGGCCGCATAAGCAGCATACAATTAATTTGTATGGCCAATCAATTTGTTGAGCCGCATGGCTACTATTCATTGTCAGCCGCATATGGCCAACACAAGGTTAGTTGCATGGCAATTTGCCAATTGATAGCCGCATGGGCTTTTTGGCCATTAGCATTAAATATTGTCAAGTGAGCCGCATGGCCTTTGGCCATTAGCATTAATTATTTAAGCCTTGGCCGCATGCATTTACAAGTAGCTGGTAGCCGCATGAATATATCAAGCTTTGGCCGTATAAGCAGCCTACAATATTTGTATGGCAATAAATACTTGGCCGCATATGGCCATTCCAGAGTTGCTGGCCGCATATGGGAACATAGTTGGCCGCATGACTTTTTCTTTATTATTTGCATGCATCAACTTAAGTGCTTGCATGCAACCATAGTTGGCCGCATGACTTTACATTTGAATTGCATATTTAATGCATTAGCATTAGCTTTGCTTGCATTTACATGCAACCATAGTTGGCCGCATGGCCTTATTATTGAATTGTATTATTTAATCTCCTTTGCATGTTGTATGCAAAGTTGGCCTTTACATTAGTTGCATGCAGCCTTTTGCTTGCATTGACAAGCTAACTTGGCCGCATATGGGTACCTCACTTGGCATTTAATGCTATTAGCATTTTTTTTGCTAACCTGGCCGCATAATGAAACACTGTAGTCGCATGTAATTTGCTTGGAATGCTAATTACATTAGCCTGCAACCTTGCTTGGAATGCACATGGCCTTTTCTTTAAGTATTGCATGCATTAGCATGCAATGCTTACATGAATTAGCATGTGGCCGCATGGCCTTTTCTTTAATATTGCATGCAATGCTTATATGCATCAGCATATGGCCGCATGGCCTTTTCTTTAATTTTTCATGCATGCTCTTGCATGCTGTTACTTATTTATATCATGGCCGAATGGTTGCTTGTATGAAAATATTTAGTGGCCGCATGGGCCACTAGTTTATGAGCTGGCCGTATATAATTGCTTCGGCCATTTGTGAATTCATGGCCGCATGGTCCATTGCCCATTAATTTATATTATGGCCGCATGGCCTATAGTTAACTTGCTAACTGCTTATGGCCATTTAATAAAATATTCCTGGCCGCATGGCCACTATTCATTTTATGGCCGCATGGACCAATTCCTGGCCGCATGAATAATAATTTTCCTGAGCCGCATGAGTCTCCCACGGCCCTTGCCCCTGCTAATATTTAATTACTATATATATGTTTGTGCCATATTAATTGTTCCCTGACACGATGGTGACCCTTATGGTGCACTTTTGACAAATGACATGACATGTATGCTTGTGCCACATTAATTTAAGTGTATTCCCGACACGATGGTGACCCGTTGTGGTGCACTTTTGACATGACATGATAGTGGCCCGTCGTGGCGCACTCCTGACAGTAAACTTGACATGATATAATTGACATGGTATACCTGACATGATAGTGGCCCACCGTGGCGCACTATTGACATGATAAACCTGACATGATATACCTGATATGCTGTTGCGACGGCTAACCTGACATGACAAGTATGAATGACCTGGACACCATGGACGATTGTGCTTGTACAAATGAACCCGTCTTGTCTTGCATCATGTCTAGGACAGGGACCCCTGAGTACCATGGTCAGGGGTACCTTCTATAAATTGACTAAGGATAATAACTAGAATAATCTAGTAGTCATGAAGAGATTTCTCCAGCTACAGGCAATCCCGTTATATGGGCTCCCTACTTGGGATCTGTAGTCTGCCATCGAGTAGGGCACATTTCCAGCACACTGTCATCTGTTGTACCCCCTAAGTCACCTAAGGGTACATACGTTTCCTGGATGATGTACCCACTTGAATTCAACCCCTAATTGCGTCCAGATAGCCTGGATGGTCTGCAGGGCTTGTGGCTGTGGAACAATCTCATTGCATCTTGATAGTAACTAGGCTTGTGATAACCCTAGTTAGTTAAAGTATCTAGTCATACTTATTGCTTGGCCGTGATTGTTGGATGAAGAATAATCAGTCTAGTCTTATCTTGATCCTGTACAAGATTATTACTTGACCCGATTTCTTATATTTATCTTGCCGATAAATGGTGGGAGAAACCAAGTTCTATTCAGACGAAGGGTTACAACCCCGGCCCTTGTTTGGTTTATGATTTGTAACTTGGTTATCTGAATAGTTCCATGGTTATCTCATCGTATCACCTGTCATGCTTTTCCTTAATACTGTCTTTTACTATGTAATTATGTTTTATGCTAATTGCTGGTTTTAGTTCCTAAGTGAAGCCTCCTTTGTGGCACTTGCTCTTTCTGGGATCTGACCCAGCTGGTTTTGTATGGCCAGATTCCAGAGCAGCTCTAGAGGATCTACCAACTTTCCAGCCAGATGGTGACCACTAGAAGGAATCCTGGCAACGAGTGGGTTTATTTTTGGTTCTCCCACTCTATTGTAAAATATTCTTTTGAGGCGTTTAGCCGACGAGCATGTGTTAGCTCGATTGTACCTTATTTCTGTTTGCCTACGGGCTGTAGCATGATTAACAAATCCTAGGATTGATCATGTATGACTGAAACTCTTGCTAGTCCTGACATTTTGTAACGACTAGTTTCATGATCAGCTAAATATGTAATGTTTGGGATGCCTTACTATTGTATATTTGGTGATCTTACATCTTGAAACATTTACTTACTTGCTTGTGATTGAGACACTAGGCTTGTTCATGACCATAAGAGACTGATAGATTGTAGTTAAACCCTCATATATCTAGACAGCCGTGACCGTATAGTGAGGTGGATTCCATTTCATCATACATAGCTGGCTATGTATGCCCCCGCTCTCCAGTATTCTGGTTCTGGGGCGTTACATGAACCCTGAGACTCGAAGCACTAATATGCCAGTAGTAGCCCCCTTCCTTCCAAATCAATATTGTATGATGCACTGCTGAAGGTGGTGTGCACTAATTTATTGAATTGTTGAAATATAAGATTTTATTTTGTTTATTAATATTGTTGAGTTTATTGTGTGTTTCTCATACAAGCTAAGAAAGCCAAGAAGTTGGGAAAAGTTTCGTCAGTTGCAAGGACGAGAACTATGTTGAAGTTGGCTTGGAGTTGCAGAACATCAACAATAGCACCGATTTTTCGTTTCTCCCGGACAAAGAGCAACGCACTAAGAGGCGTCATGATAATTAGAATCTCGAGTATTTCTAATTAAACACTTTGGGTTGATGGTCATGTTAGTAAACTTTTATTAATCCTGGGGAATAATTTTTTGATAAAAAACTAAAATTATGCAACACTTCGAAGAAGGTTCACGACAGAGATCTTGGAGAATTCTGAGAAACGAGATCTAATATGTCACTTAGAAGAAGATACAGAAGAATTCGTAGTAGTAGCAGCAAAATTCCAGTAACAGTTTCTGATTAGATCAGAACTGTTCTCGTTCTGAACGAGTTGCAAGTGGAGTAAAGATGAACATAAGATTTTGATTAGATCAGAGAAGGAAAAAGCCTGCTAGGTTGAATTATCACGGCGCTCAAAGCTTGGTTTGCTCTACACGAACAGCTTCTAGGAACCAGCAAGTTCGACGGAGAACTTCGTAACACTCCGCTCTTCTAACTCCTCGAATGGCGTGGACTCTGGCGCTGAATGGCGCTGGCGCACAGATTCTCTTCTCTCTTGAACTCTCTAAAATTTGTAAAGAATTTTTTGAACAACACTTAACTTCTGAGAGAGAGAGAGAGAGAGAAGAGAAGCTTAGCAAAATGTTCAAGACATGAAAAAAAATCGCTCCGAACATTCTGTAACTGCTCAAATCGTGCACAAACACGATTTGAGAAAACTGGCGCACAATGTGCGCCAATTAAGCACCTGCGCCAATTGTGCCTGCTGCTTCTGTGCACAAATATGCAACACGTGCACCGCGCGAACCATGCGCAAACCGCGTGCCAACTGCTACATCATATGGCAGCACCAACTGGCGCACCATCTAGCCACGTGATCAGGTCGTGCCAACTAGCATGCCAAATGGTCACGCGATCGTGCAGCACGTATAGGCACGTACAGGTATTGTAGGTCTGTAACATTTCCATGCCACAGAGGATATGTACCCACTGTTTCTGATATTTTTCCAGTTAGTGGTCCTCCCTTGAACCAAAAGCTAAATGCCTAGTAGATTCCTCTTTGAACTAATATCATAAAACTTTATGGTAGGATTGCAATAAAATAATATCAGAATGCCTTCAAGCCTATTTTATAAGCTGTGTCATCGACCAGCTAGCACATGAGGCCCTTTGTGAACGAATTCGATATGTTTTTCCTGACTCTGAACATCAATCACTGTAATGACACCTCTCTTGATGAGATCGTACACTGTCCTGTGCTTTAACCACACAGTTCTTTTTTTTTTCCGTTGAAGAGATTATTTGATGCCACCGCCGCAGTCACCTGGTTGTCGTAATATATCAAAATCACCGATATTTGTGCCCCAACTACTGGAATATCATACATGAGCTCTTGAAGCCATTCTGCTTCCTCTGTTGTGGTATCAAGTACAAAGAACTCAGATTCCATGGAAGAACGAGAGAGCATAGTCTACTTCTTCGACTTCTACGATATAGCAGCTCTACCTATTGTGAAAATAAATCCACCTGTGGACCTCTCGCTCTCCAACTCTAAGCACCAGCTGGCATCACTGAAGCTTTCTACTACCGACGGATCTTTGCTATAGTACAGTGCATATGTCTGAGTCTTCTTGAGATATCTCATTATCCGTTTTTACAGCTTTTCAGTGCTCAATGCCTGGGTTGCTCATAAAATAACTCAGCATTCCCACGAAGAAAGCTATGTCAGGCCTTGTAGCAGTAGTAGCATACATCAAACTCCGGATGACGCTTGTATACTCCAGCTGTCTGACGTTTTTCTTCAAATTAGGCTTTAGCTTCATATTACACCTGTAAGGCGTATCGATCAATGGAAGATCATGATACCCGTAGCGTGTGATCATCTTCTCAATATAATGAGACTGTGACAACACCAGTCCAGTTTTCATCTGGATGATCTTGATCTCCAAGATCACATCAGCTTTCCCCAAGTCCTTCATACTGAACTTCGTCGAGATGAACTTCTTTTTCTCCGTGACACAGCCTATATTCGTACTAAGATTAGCATGTCGTCTACGTATAGACAAACGATTACACCTCTTCCATCAGCAAACTTTGTGTAAACACACTTCTCCGTCTCACTGATCCTGTAGCCATTTGACCTTATAACCTTGTCAAACTTCTCATTCCACATCTTGGAAGCCTGTTTAAGACCGTATAAGGATTTCACCAACTTACAGACTTTGTCTTCAAGACCTTTGATGATAAATCTCTCTGGTTGTTGTATGTAAATCTCTTCGATCAGCTCGCCATTCAGGAAAGTCATTTTTATATCCATTTGATGTATCACCAACTTATGTATTGCTGCAAGAGCAATTAACATTCTGATGGTGGTCATCCGAGCTACTGGAGCATACATGTCAAAGTAGTCGATCCCCTGTTTTTGAGAAAAGCCCTTGGCTACTAGCCTAGCCTTGAACTTGTTAATAGTTTCATCTGCTTTCATCTTCTTCTTGAAGATCTATTTGCATCTGAGGGTTTTGCTCCTTCAAGAAGATCAACCAACACTCAAGTGTTATTTGAGGTGATTGAATCAATTTTATTGTCTATTGCCTCCTTTCAGAAAATAGCGTCTCTGGTTTTTATTGCCTCATCGTAGGTAAGCGGATCTGTTTCCATATGATAGGTGACAAAGCTATTTCCGAAGTCTTTCGGCCTCCTCACTCGCTTAGTTGACGGCTCAGCGAGCTCTAGTTTAACAATTGTTTCTATAACAACTTCTTCTTAGACTATGTTCTCATTAGAAACTTTAGTTTTCTGCGTACCCTTATTGTTCTCTGAAATATCTGCAAGAACAATATTCTTGTTGTCACGACCCGCACCCAGATATACGGGTACGAATACGTGGGCCACACCCAGCCTACGCCGCAGTATCGGCGGTAGAGCGCTGTCAAGTACTATACTAACTACAACATCTAAAGATCCATAACTAGAAATGTACTCATATTACATCACGAAAACTAAGGAAGATAAGACAAGAATAATAACAATATCACTAGAACAACTAGAATCTACAATGATCATAAGACAGGAAAATAAAGAAGGACAACAAGACTAACTAAGGATAACTACCAGGCAACTCACATAGAAGAATAGTGAGATCCACCTCAGCTAGCAACATCATGAAGTCCAATACTGAGGGCACAACTACTTCTAAAATTTTGTCAACATATCCAGTCAGGATGGAACGAGCACAAATCTCAAATAACAGTTCTAGTTAGACGATATTGAAAATGTAGTAGTAAATAGAGAGAATATACAAAAAAATCATGAAATGTACATGTGAGTATCATGGCAAGGTAAACTGTAAATCTAGAGCTAGAATAAGGCAAGTAAACTGATCATGGCATGTACAAGAATCAAGAATCATTTATCTATGTGTGTGAGTACTAGCTACAACATGTGGCCGGCTTGGGTCTGCACAAGGTCTACTGATCAGCCAATCCTACGTGGAGTGTAGGATTGGTATCATTCAAGGTCTACAAGAATAAACAAGGCAGATAATGACCACACATCTACACTAATACTTCCCGTCCCCGACTAGTATAGTGGATCCAACCATGACATATCATGACACGCGATTCTTCGAGAGGGTAGCTAGCCTTCGCAGGAATCGTGTCTATACAATGCACAAGGAACAAGAAGACTTGCAAAAAATATACCAAGGAAAGCGAGGAATAACATCTCATGACGGGATCCAGGGAAATACCAATCCGTGTGAACAATGTTTCAAGAGAACAAGGGTATCTACACTAAATACAAGAAACATAAACGATATCATAAAACAGAATTATTATCAGAGAATATACTCGCCTGTGATCTGATGGAATATGTCAACTGGTCCAAGAACAGTGCCTCGATGACCTATAGGTGGAATACTGTATCAATATAAGGGTTTGGAAGTAAAAATCAAGTCATACTAAGTCAAACTGGGTTAAGGCAAGTCAAAGCAAGTCAACTAGATCAATCTAAGTCAATGGTTGACTTACAGTTGACTTTGGTCAACTGGTCAACTCTGGTCAACCCTAGGTCAACTCTAGGTCAAACTTGACTAACAGTTGACTTTGGGTCAACTGGTCAACTCTGGTCCAGTTCTAGTCAATTTTAGGCTACGGTTGACTTTCGATTGACTTTGGTCAAAATAGTCAACTGTGGTCAACCAGGGTCAAAACTAGTCTCTATAAACATCTACAGAGTCAACACGTTCAATTTCAGTGGTTGTGAAATCACTGGAATCGATGGATCTCAAAATACCACAAAAGGAGAAAGATTATAATAATAGGGTAAAAACCTACAGATGTTGTCGGATGGTGAAACAACCATTACCAACGTGTCCAGAATGGTCAAATCAGCTAGAATAGCCTGCCCATAAGTCCAATTTCGATACAGGGGCAAAAAGGTAATTTTGGGTCAAAATGGTGTCCGTGTCGGACCCGCTTTGCACCAAAAAACATACCAAAATAAAAGTGCACAAAACCTATCAAATTATATGTCCACGAATCCAAAATGACGATACGAACTCAACGGTATCTCCGGAATTTGATTCCGATGACCCGATCTCAAATTGGTCCGTTGACCCGGACATTGAAAACCGATTTGCACGAAAAAAGCATGTCGGAGCCAATGTCCTCAAAACTCAGAAAATTATATGTCAACGAGTCCAAAATGATGATACGAACCCAACGGTATATCCAGAATTGGATTCCGATGAGCCGATCTTAAAATGACCCGTTGACCCGGATATCGATATCCGACTTGCACCGAAATGCGTGCCGGAACCAATGTCCACTAAAACCTAACAAATTATATGTCAATGATTCCAGAATGACGATACGAACTCAACGGTATATCTAGAATCAGATTCGGATGAGTCGACGTCTAAAAGTCCCGTTGACCCGGACTGTGAGGCCCGCTTTGCATCGAAATGCGTGCCAGGGCCCACGTCCTCCAAATCTAACAAACTTTATATGAAAACAGGCCAAAACGACGCCACGAGTCTACTGGGAGTGTCAAAATTTGAATTCAGAGTCCCGGGTTCAAAAATGGAATTTTACAAGTGCAATACTAAGAATTCGAACGGCCAACTTTGGCATCAAATTCGACCGACCTAACAAGCTCAAACTGAAATAAAATCTAAAGGGGCCAGGAAGAGGGTTATACCAGTTGCACACAGGAACTAGTAGCACACAAAACGGAGCTGCGACGACGAAGATACGAACCCGCAAAGTTGGCATCACGAAACTGTCCAAAAATAGTTCAATTTAAAACGTCAACTTGGTGGCCAGTTTTGATGTATCAAACGGCGAAATTAACGGACGAAAATTGAGGGGAGTGAAGTGCTATATACCGAGATTGTGACAGAGCAAGGAGTTCGCCGATCCAACGGTTGAATTTCTCAAAAAATGCGTGTGAAGTCGCTGCAACGGAATGCCATTTCTGAATCTCGTTCGCGCGCGCGTCGACGGGATTCCGTGCAAAGAATCGTCTAGACGGCGCATCCCGGGGGACGTTGGCCGCCACGGAAAGGTCACTGGGGGTTCGTCGGAGTGGGGGTGGCCGGAGTGGTTTTGATGATATGAAGAAGATGAAGAAGAAGAAGATGAAGAAGAAGTTGAGGTGGGGGTGTTCTCGGCATGGAGGTGAAAGGGCTAGGAGGAGGAGAGGGAAAGTCGGGAAGGAGCTTGAGAGCTGTGCTCGGCCAGGAAGGAGATGATGTCGGCCATGACATGGCTTGGAGCTGCTGCTATGCATAGAATAAGGAGGAGGGAAGGAGAGTAATGGGAATGAGAAAGAAAGAGAGAATATGTATGTGTGAGTGTGTGAAAAGGAGAGAGAGAAAGTGAGATAGAGATGGGGGGGTGTGCTCGTACAGGAGGGGGTGGTGATGGATAAAGTGAGTGAGAGAGAGATGGTTTATATATATATATATATATATATATATATATATATATATATATATATATATATATATATATATATAATGTATATATTCATATGTGGGTGTATATATTATATAAGGAGAGAGAGATATATATTATTATATAGAGAGGGGAGAGAGAAAATGGAGAGAGGGGAGCTGCTCGTGTACTTGAAGGGGGCTGATGGTGATGAGTGAGGGTGTGGGATATTTTAAGGAGGAGAGAGAGAAAGTTATATGTGTATATATATATATATATATATATATATATATATATATATATATATATATATATATATATATATATATATATTATATATGTGTGTGTATATATATATACAAGAGAGAGAGTGATATTAAGAAGATATTTAGAGAGAGAGAATGAGAGAGGGGGTATAGGTCGGCTACACATAGGCGGAGTTAGGAGAAAGAGAGTGAGGTGAGGATGAGAGAGAGAGATTATATATATGTATATATATATATAATATGTATATATATATGTGTATATATACACATGGAGAGAGAGAAATAGATATTTTCAAAATAGGAAAAATAGAAAAATTATGTGGGATATTTGGACAGTCACGAGAGAACAATATGGAGCTTGGGTTCGGGTTCGGTCGAGCCGAGTCGGCCAAAATCGGACAGGGGGCAATATTCGAATTAAAATGGGTATTTATAATCATGGGCAAATAAATAACATACAGGGACTCAAATAAATGGGACACAAGTGTCAGGTGGGTAGTAGGCTCAATGTGGGCCATGTCCATATTTTGGGTCGACTAGGTTGGATCGATGTCGCGCCCAAAAATTAAATAGGAAATTAAATCAGGTTTTACGATAGATAATTAATTGTCCTAAAGTCAACCGAAAGTTTTGCGAAGGAAATGGAGCACAAAATAGAGTATCTGAGTGGGACACGAAGGTCATGGGTGAAGAGCGTCTCGAGTAAATCAGGCATGACAAATTGGTTGTGAGAAAACGACTGGTCTGGTGCTCCTAAATTAAAAGTCACGGTAACGTGCATATGATGATCAAGGAAAAGAGTGGGAATTTAATTAATAATTAAATGGTCTAAATTGACCCGAACTTGCGCGAAGCAAAAAAGAGTACAAGAGAACAAGTTCGAATGGGACACGATATATCAGTATGATGATAATCTTGCCTAATACAAACTTCAAGAAGAAAGTTTCCAGAGACTGGCATCCCTGATACTCTAGAAATCCAAGTCACGGTAGAGAGCATTAATCAAATAATAATCAAATAATAATATTTATTCAAAATAATTGATTTATAAAATTGAAAAAAAAATAAGCCCTAAATTCAGGGGCTTACACTTGTGCCTTGCAAATTTATCTTCAAAATATTTTGCGTCGCGAGATTCAATAATATGATTTGATTCAATATCAAAAAATCTTCGAGCATCACTCTTCTCAGCATAACCCAAGAAGATCATCTTCGTAGTCCTTGTCCCAAGCTTCTGAATCTTCAGATCTGGAAGATTCACATATGCCAGACACCCCCATACTCGAATGACATTCAAGTTAGGTCTGACTTTGAACCAGAGTTCATAAGGAGTAACGTCCGAAGTTGCATGCGACACTCTATTCAGAATAAAAGTGGCCGTCAAAGCAGCTTCTCCCTAGTAGCATTTTGGAAGACCCACAGCCAACAACATTGAGTTTATCATTTCTATCAACGTTCTGTTCTTCCTCTCTGTTACTCCGTTAGATTGAGAAGAATACGGAGCAGTAGTCTCATTGACAATTTCATGTTCTTTCAGGATGATGCGAACTCAAGAGACTGATACTCTCCTTCTCGATCACTTCTTATTCTCTTGAGTTGTTATCCAGTCTGCCATTCAGCCTCGGTCCTGAACTCTTTAAACTTCTCGAATGCTTCATTTTTAGCCTTGAGAAAGTAGACAAATGCGTATTTTAAGAAGTCATCGATGAAGGTTATGAAATACTTCATCCAGGCCTTTGTAGAGGATTGTTTGAAATTACATATATCGGAGTGTACCAACTCCAGAAAATCTGTGCTTCAATTAACCCGATGAAAGTATTTTCTTGCGATCTTAGTCTGAGCACACACTTCACACTTCTCTATCTTACCTCCATATTTAGAGATAAGTCCTAGACTAGACATTCTGTTTATTCTTTTACAATGAACATGTCCTAGTTTATTATGCCACAACTCAAAAGTATAAGCAGAATAAGCGATTGCATTAATAATATTTGACTGATTTACAAGCCAAAATTTAAACATTCCTTTGGTATAAAAATCCTTCCCGAAGTATGTCTTTTTATAGACATCACCATCTGGCCAGCATTAATGTCCATCCTGTCACGACCCGTACCCGCTTTTCGGATACGAAACGTGTCCAAGCCCAGCCTACGTCGTAGTGTCGGCGGTAGTACGTTGTCTATACATAAGTCATGGCAACTAGAATCTCATGGTAAGCTATATCTCATCCACAGAATAATCAAGACACACAACAAGATCAATGAATATCCATGAAACTAAGCAATAATGAATATAAACTGAATGTATCCAAAATCAAGGTCACGTCCGGTGGACACAAATCCACTACCAGTAGACAGAAAATAGAGAAATACATGGAGTAACTAACTGGGTAAAACTGCAAATCTAGACCACCTCAAGTGCAAGCAATACGATCTGGTGCTGGCTCAACCCTCTGGTCTGCTCCTAACTCAAATTCGGCTAACTTGAAGAGATCATCAGGTCCTCAGAGGACTAGCAAGATACATAAAAACGAGCCTTTCTAACAGTTTATTATGCATGGAGGAAAATACAGAATAACAATTTAAACTGAGCAATGAATAAAGCACGAAACTATACACTGTCTACAAATAGATGAACTGCTGAACAAGAACTAGAGAACTCATGTCAAGATGTCAACGGATAACCAAAACGAATACTCAAACCCTCGTCCCTAATGTGGACTCGCAGGTTTGAACTACTAACCCTCGTCCCTAGTGTGGACTCGCAGGCTAGCCTCTACTACTAACCCTCGTCCCTAGTGTGGACTCGCAGGCTAGCATCACCCTCGTCCCTAGTGTGGACTCGCAGGCGTAAACCCTATACCACTAACCCTCGTCCCTAGTATGGACTCGCAGGCTAGCATCTACTACTAACCCTCGTCCCTAGTGTGGACTCGCAGGCTAGCATCACCCTCGTCCCTATCGTGGACTCGCAGGTGTGGACCAATAACTACTAACCCTTGTCCCTATCGTGGACTCGCAGGTTAGCTTCAAGGTTCAAGACACGGAGGCACGACTCAATCAAGGCACGACCAATAAGGCACAAGGCTAACTGTGAACACGGTCTACAAACTAATAATACCAATATATGAACAGGATATGAACGATACAGATGAGAAAACTGATAATAAATAAAGACAGTGCATATAAATAAAGCTGTGTAGAAAGGCAAGGTATACTTGCCTTAGGTCCTGAGCTGCTGGCACGGATTATAACCCGTATGGAGATCCAATTAACCTGTTATACCATATACATGATGTCAAATACACATCTAATATTGATAAGTAGCCTATCTATTTATTGGTTTGGTTTCTAGGTCATGTTGGTCAAAGTTGCTATTCCTAGGTTGTTTGAGTCCAAAACCAAGCTATTGGATCCATATCCTAGTATATAAGCTATATTGGATTTATGAGATACTAGGATCTATACTATAGTATATCCTAAAATACTAGAGTGTTGTATAGGAAGTATTCTATACAATGTATGTGGGTACAAGCTATATGGGTAGCAATATCTCATATTTACATGTAATCCCCATATTTCCTGCTTGACTAAACCCCTTTTCTATTCCTCATAATTGATACCAACTTCCTCCTAGCTAACCATTGGTACATTACCACTGTATGACCCACAGTGCAACACACCCTGTAGCTTACTTGTACTGCAAAATTTCCTTTGCATTTGAAATATCTGGACACAAGGTCTACATGCCAACCCATAAGCTTTATTAGTTATTACTAATCTCAGTAAAACCCAGGTCCTCTACTTGTCCTTCCTGTCATACATAACAGAAATCAGGCCTTTAATTCTAATGCAAGTTAGAGCAAAGCTCTGTCCACAATACAATTTCTCAGCCTCAAGGAGCAGTAACAGAAGCCTTTTTGGGTTATCTGCTTGCTATTACTCTAGTATCCTGAAGCTTACCTCATTGGTATAATACTAATTCCTGAATATTCGGTTCCTGTCTCCTGTACAGCATTGCCTGAATACATATGGATACTAACTTCAAGGTAAAAAGTTTTTACAACTATAATGGCTGTAATCAAATATGGACATAATAGAGCCTTCGATAGAACTCTACATTTTGTGTAGTGGCAGGAACTTCTAACATATATGAAGCAGACATTTACATTATACCATGACGACGTGAATCATAACTAGCAAATTACAACATACATGGCATTATCTTTCCACAAGTCAGACATAATGAATCATTTAAACTAATTCAAGTCAAGGTTTCAGCAAAAGGGGAACCAACCAGTGCACATGTAACGTGTCCCCCAGTTCAGATGGCACCTAAAGAATACAGGGGACTGCACACACAATTGTACAATCTGATATTGATAGGTAAATACATGGACTAACTAAAGGACAACTGGATCTTATATTCAAAGGAAAACTGAATAAATACCTCTTTCTACATCAACTTGTATTGCTTAATAGGTAACTAAACCTGTCATTCAAAGGCTAACCATTTGGAAATTGGACAGAAACTCTAGGACTGAACTCCCAAAATGCTTGTTGTCCTATCTGAATCAAGGGAATTCGTATTTAAGAATGGTACCCACAGATGCAGGACTAAAATAACTCGGATGCAGGTCAGTCCCTTGGGCCATACAGGTGTCCCTGCATTGTACACTCACAACCCAACATCCTTAGTAATCTTGTAATCTTAATATTTCTACTCTTCCTGTCTTTGATTCATTCCCTACATTGGTCCTGTTTCTATACTCAAGAATGCAGTGTTTAACACCTTGACTATGCAGGATACATTCAAGTGAATGCTGGCCATGCACTCTGATGTGCAGGGCAACATAAAATGAAGGGCAATACCCTCTGAATCATAGGGAAGTAACTAAAAGGGAATGCCAATCAACAAGGAACAAGACAGATGCATCATGGGCTCGAATGAGGTTATACCAGGGTCTGAACCATTGGGCTATGCAGGACACCCATACCACTGGGACATGTAAGACAATTATAGAGTCCTGATACTACAAGGTAGGATGCAGGCATGCCATGCCATGCCAGGTAGGGGTTGTGCAGAAGGTGTACCAAACATGAATAAGGCTAGTGGCTGTAACCTAATCCACCAAAGGATGGATGTCAAGACTCCTATTGCGGTCTGCTATACAAAGAGGATTGAAACATATAACAGGGGAGTTCCTGTTACACCAAACACCAAGTATAACCCATTACCCTCTGATTTCGATTTGTGATACCTCTGTAGATGGTTTCCTCATGGGCTCGAGTTGGAATACAACTCCAGGTTTCTGAACTCAGAATGGAGGAAAAGATTGTGTGGCATACTCGATCTGATACAAAGGGAAGGGACTTAAATGCTATATATGTATGATCCATTGAAGTTGTTCATGGTATGGGACCATTCTCTGTTGGATGGTTCCTGAAACCTGAACACCCTTGCTATATGCCTATCTAACAACTCTGTTGTCTATACTCTTATGAATTGGAACCTAACATTCTTAAGACCATTACACCTGACCCCCAATGATACATATGTATCTCCCTGCGACATGCCCTACTAATGAAGATGGACAGACCCCTTAACATAAACACAAACACCTACAAGACAAAATTCTATGCTTGGTAGATGACAGTAACCCACAAGTATAGATGTGGTTCCCTGTTGGATTTGAAAACAGAAACTGAAAGTTCAAAGAGTTACCTGTCGAGTTCGAGGCTGGACTGTTCCTCCTCCTCCTCAGCTATTCTTGCGGTAGGGAAGAAGTAGATGGTTAGGGTTTTCTTAGAGTTAGAGAAGGGTCGGCCAATCCTTTCCTATATATATACTAGGGTTCGAAGATCAGAGGAGATTGATTGTTCCTATCTCCGATTCTGTTGAGGATTAAGCCTCGGTTTAAATCAAATTCAAAACAGAGTTTAAGTTTAAAAAGGAAAATTTTGAATAGGGTAATTTGCATATAGGTCCCTGAAATTTCCTATTTTATCCTTTGGTCCCTCCTTTGGTATTTAAAGTGAAACCAAATAAGATCGAGCATAATAATTTTATATGTGAGACAAATAGTAATAAAAAAAATATAGGAGAAAATTTGGTCAAGGGGTTGACAACTCTACCCCCCTTAAACAAATTTCGTCCTCGAAATTTAAGGAGCTGCGGTCTGCTAGAAAAATAATTTAACAGTTTGCCATAGAATTATTGTGAATCTTTTACAATTCAAAACCAAAAATAATACTCCTCAATAATGATACTACTATAATCTACTGAAAATTTCCGCCATTCGCTCTGTGTGGTGTCGCTGCCTCTTCCGTGATCATGGCAAAGGCTCGTCCTCCTCCTGCGGCTGGTAGTGGTGGGGCACTTGCGTTCTTCTTCGGACAATTGCGAGACAAGTGTTGGTTGGATCCACAATTGCAACACAACCCTAATCTGCTGCGACAATTTTCTTGAGTGTGGCCTTTCTTCGAGCAATACTGACAGATGGAAATGTCTTGGACTTGGCGTGGGGCTGCTTGTGGTTGCTACTGATGCTGCTGCGATGGTGTCTTCCCTGAAATGTTGGGACATTTTGCTGGTGCCGCTTGGTCGCTGCCTCCTCTGAGTGCGTCCCGATTCCTCTTCGGCTTGTGACTTAGTTCTTCTTCTACAGCTTGGGCGACTTCTAGAATCTCCTCGTAAGTGGTGGCTCGACTGGTGGCGATGGCTAGTCGAATTTTGTGAGACAGTCCTTTCCTGAATCATCGCGCCTTGTCTTCAGGGGTGCTGACCAAGTTCTCCGCGAAGCGGCTGAGGCGAGAAAACTCCGATGTGTACTCGTCGATAGTGTGATTGCCTTGCTCTAGATGTTCGAACTGACTCACCAATGCCTCTCGTGCTACATATGGATAGAACTTCCTCTTGAACAATCACTTGAACTCCTCCCAAGTTACGTCTGGAGCAGAAAAGCGGGGCTCGCCTTGGTACCATGTCCGCGCGATGTCGAAAAGCTGTCCACTGACCGACTCGATCTTCAGTTCGTTTGGGACTCGGGCCATCTTCAGATACCTCTCCATGTTCTCCAGCCATTCATCAGCATAGACGATCCCCTCTGTCCCATGGAACGGCATGGGCCTAAAGTCCATGAAGTGCTTGGGATTCCCCGGACGCTGTCGCGGAGCATCTCGAATCTGAAGAACCTTTCTCAAAGTATCGCGAAACATGTTGGCCTGCTGCTGGAAAATTCCCAGGAGGGTGAGGCTGTCCAGTGCCGGTGGCGGGGGCCGAGCAGGTGCTGGATACATCATCGAGGCTGGATACATCGCCGGTGGCGGGTGTATGGCAAATGC
Organism: Iris pallida; assembly: GCA_029216955.1. NCBI lineage: Eukaryota > Viridiplantae > Streptophyta > Magnoliopsida > Asparagales > Iridaceae > Iris > Iris pallida. The sequence goes on along the minus strand of JANAVB010009198.1, from coordinate 15,065,770 downwards.
TGGATGCATTGCTGGTGCTGGGTGCATGGCTGGTACTGGACGTAGAACTCCTGGCGGTAGGACAGATGCTGGTGGCAGACCGGATACTGGTGGTGGAGTCTGCAGAGGAAACTGTGGTGGTGGTGGAATATCGCCTCTGCAGAATCTCAAGAATTGCGGTTGATTACTTACATGAGTGAGCTGGCCTTCTTGTGCCGGTGGAGTCATGTACGTAAAAGAGCCTCCTGTAGCCTATGGAGTGTTCAGTGCAGCATTGTTCCTGTCTTGAGAGTCCATCTTAACTGTAACGACAGAAAATACTTTAGCCTTTGAAGAGATTTTCAAGCAAGATGCAAATCAAGGATTCAATGAAATCAAGAATTTAGGATGAACAAGAGTTAAGACATGTGGATGAGATCCTAAGTATCTAATCCTATTCGCAGGCTCACGACGGCACAGTGACGTAACCGAAGTGATTAACGTAGACCTGCATGGGCCACCAAACATTCTTAGGTCTGCATTGCAGAGTAGGCCCCAGAGATCAGGTTCTTTGCGATAGCATGTACATGTTTCACACCTTGAAGCGTCGAAGACTTCCCTGGAGTTAGCTTCAACATCACCATCCTGATCCCTTACACTTCAGTTTGTTCCTGGTTCGCCACTATAACAACTTCAGAAGTTGGTGTGTATGTGGCGAACCATTCCTTGCTTCAGCAGACATGGCAGGTGGCACTAGTATTTACCCACTAGTCAGAGTTAGCCCCCATCGCATTGACCTGAGCAATTATTACAATAACGTTAGTGATCATAAAACCTTACTAGGCTTACCTTGCTCTGATTGCTTGGGCTTAGATTTGCATTCACTCTTGAAGTGGCCCTTCTTGCCATATTTGAAGCAAGCCAAATGGGAATTTGGTTTCTGTTGCTTCAAGGAAGTCCCTTTCACTTTCAGATTATTGGAGTCCTTCTTCTTGCTGTGGGAAGTCGCCTGTTTTTCCTTGGATTCCTTGGTGTGAACCAAATTGGTGTTAGCCATCTGTTTGGACCGAGCGTCCACCTTCAATTGAGCCCTCGTTTGGTCCTCAATATAGATTTTTTGCAGGAGATCGTCGAGACTGATCTCCAGTTTCTTCCTATATATGTTTGCATAGAACTTGCTCCACCCAGCGGGGAGCTTAGAAATGATCCCTTCAACAATAAACTTGTTGGTAAGAGGTATCCCCTCATCTTTCAACTTCTGTCACAGATTCAGGAACTCCTTCACCTACAGCAACATAGTTTTCTCGTCTTCAAAGAGCCACTTGTGATATTTTTCAATGATAAATATCTTGCTCCTATTGTCATCTTCGTACAGTTTTTTTCAGAGACTCCCATATCTCTCTGGCAATTGTCTTCTTAGAATATGATTCTGTCAGGGAGTCCTTCATAGCATTTAGAATGAGAAGCCTACAGAGGCTATTCTCCCTTCTCTATTTGGTCCAACTTTTAGTAGCAGCAGTAACTGTGGCTGTAGGCCCAGTTTCTGGAACAGTCGGTTCTTCCTCGGTTAGCACGTGGTCAACTTTAGAAAGTTGAAGATTAAGCCTAACCTTCCTCTTCCAGACTTGATAGTGCTCTCCATCAAATTGCTCTACCTTTTTGAAGTTAGGATTGATGAGTGAAGCACGAAAGTTTTCCATCTTGTGAAATCAAGCTTTGAGATTTTTAATTCCGGGACGTAATTTTTCGATGGAAAACTAAAATTATGCAATACTTCGAAGAAGGTGCACGACAGAGATCCCAGAGGATTCTGAGAAACGAGATCTAATGTGTCACTTCGAAGAAGGCACAGAAGAATTCGTGGCAGTAGCAACAAAATTTTACTAATAGTTTCTGATTAGATCAGAACTGTTCTTGTTCTGAACAAGTTGTAAGTAAAGTAAAGATGAACAGAAGGTTCTGATTAGATTAGAGAAGAAAAAAGCATGCTGGGATGAATTATCACTGGCTCTCAAAGCTTGATTCGTCCTACATGAACAATTTTCAGTAGCCAGCAAGTTCGACGGAGAACTTCAGAACATTCCGCTCTTCTGACTTCTCGGATGGCGTGGACTCTGGCGCTGGCACACAGATTCTCTCCTCGCTTGAACTCTCTGGAAATTAGTAAATAATTATTTTGAACAACACTTAACCTCTGAGAGAGAGAGGAGAGAAGCTTATCAGGCTCGTACTGTAACCGCCCAGTTAGCAAAATATTTGGGACGTAAAAAAACTGCTTCAAACGTTCTTTAACTGCTCAAATCGTGCACAGACCCAATTTTAGCCAACTGGCGCACAGTGTGCACAAATTGTGCACCTGCGCCAATTGTGCCACCTGCTCTCGTACGCACAAGTGCGACACGTGCACCGCGCACACCGTACGCAAACCGTACGCCAACTGCTGCACCATATGGCAACGCCATCTGGCCACGCGATCAGGCTGTGCCATCTGGCCACGCCAACTGGCGCGCCATCTGGTCGTGTGTACAGGCTAACAAAATGCCACATTATGCCTCATGAGCCCATGAGCCCGAGTCCGAGTTTGAGTTCGAGTCGCTAAGCCCTCATTTGGCCTAGCCAATGTGGGACTATCTTTCATTGTGAAAAAAGGCCAAATACCAACAACTTTTGTTATGGGTAAATTTTTTTGGATAGTCGAAACTAATTTGTTGTCATGGTGTGATGTTAGTAAATTTTGACTAGAATGTGATGTTGATTGTGAGTTATAATTGTGTAATTTGAATCTATTATGGTGTTGAAACTTTATAATTGTTATTTGAATCTATTGTGGTTTTGAATTATTGTGGTTATAATTGTGTGGTTTGAATATATTGTGGTGTTGAAACTTTGACAGTCCTGAAATGGACCTGTGTTGGTGCGTATACAAAATTCTCAGAACTATCAAAAAATTTGACAGTTCTAAGATTGACTTGTTGTATAGCAAGGTCATGTCAGGACTGTCAAACACTTTGACAATCCTGGAAAGTTCATATATGATACGCAGAAAATGACGCATTTGCAAAATGACACACACTATGATAAGCAAAAAATACAAGTTAAAAATGATACGCACTATGATAGCAAAAAATGCAAGTTACAAAATGATAAGCACTATGATACGCAAAAAATACAAGTTACAAAATACTATATTTCATGTTCTTCTTTTCTTCGAAATATAATACACATTTGCAAAATGCTACAAAACTTAGGACTGACAAATTACACTGATGCATCAGTCAATTAAAACATCATAGTAATCCTAAGGCATGATTATAGGGTCCATCATCTTCATTATCTTTTTGTAGACAATTATTGCATCTGTATAAGGTGTCATCCAAGCGATAGCTTCTTTTGATGCATGTTTATACCAAATAGAAGCAGGTAGAGGAATAGGAGCATGATCGATCAACCGTGGGATGACAAAGTAATTTTCGACATGTCCAATTGTACATATATTAGATAGACTGTTGTCAGTCGGTGGAGCACAAAATATTAAAATTTGTGTAATCAGGATGGGTCCAAAATATTGAAATGACTTCATTAGTCAGTTGATGTCTTCTATGGTACTCCATATAGTGACTATTGGCTAGAAACTTCAACACTTATTGAATCGTCAGTCTTCCTTTCATAGTATTACTTCTCGATCTCGATAAAGCATTGTAGATTGTCCTCACAGCAGACTTACTTTTATAAATCTTCTTATGCACGACAGAATAATTGTTTTGGGACAATTCCGGAGGTGGACTATTCTTCAATTAACTTCTTCTCATCATTGTTCAATCGTCCGACATACGTGTGACCAGTAAGCGTCTCCGCAATAGTATGATTTTGTATCCTATTTTTTATTTGAACTATATATCTACTTTATATTGTCTACGCATACAATCATTGTCTTGAATGGACAACCACATTTCTTTGTCCCAACCGTTTTCTCCGAAACTTTTTTATTTCGAAAAGTGTATCTTTTTTACGATGAACCCCAAACACACCACCTCTTTCACATCCAAGTTCTACATTTTTTTGACCCGGCCAGTATTGTATTGATCTTGAAATGACAACCACTATGTTGGATTGTCTTCCAACTTGTCTATACAAATCTACTGCTGCTTCATAAGATTCAAAGCGAATAACCGTCGAGAATAAATTGCCAAAATATGGCAATAGGAGACGATATGCCCTATAATCAGTAAAAAAGAAAGGCATAATTAGGACTGTCAACTGCATTGATATTCTTAGGACGGTCAAAAATTTTAACAGTCCGCAATTTAAAGTTGACTATCAAAAGATTTGACAGTCCTAAAGGAAACATGTTATTGAACAACATCTTACCTATAGGACTGTCAAAAAATTTGATAGTCCATCATATTGGGAGGACTATCAAAAAATTTAACAGTCCTGTAAGTAACATGTTGTTCAAAAATAACATGTTACCTTTAGAACTGTCAAAAATTTGACAGTCATCCCAGTAGGTTGGACTGTCAAAAATTTTGGCACTCCACTTTGAATTGTGGATTGTCAAAACTTTTGACAGTCTTGTCACAAAATTGGTCGAACGATGGCTTATTGAGAGTGCTTTGGAAGGAACATCGTGTTCTTCGGAAGGACCGGGTTGATGGTTTAATAGATTTGATGACCCAAATTCTTCTTTAAATATCATTTCATTCATATTTCCTACATTGTTGCATAGAATTCAATTATTTGGGGAGAACCAATTACTTTTCAAAATTTATCATCAAAGTTTGTCGAAAATATACCGAATAAACTTCGGATATTCGTTGAAAATTTAAGAAATTGGTTTGGAGTGGAGTTTGGGACCACAAGTTGGGACCACAACTTCAAAGAAAAAGAGCCCAACAAGTTTTTATGGTTTTGAGGAAAGAAGAAGACAAAAGAAAAAAGAAAAAATTGACTTATATACCAATATATATTGGACTAGTCTTGGAAAATTTTTCTAGTAGCAAACTTGAAAATAAACCAAAAAATAGGGGTAGCCTTGAGTAAAATTTATCTACTTTTGGAACCTAGAAACTTTTACTGAAAAACTTTAAAAAATACTATTGTTTATAATTGTAATAGATACATTCATAACGTTCAAAAGTGATTTTTCTTTTTTTATTTCAATGTACACTTGTTTAAAACGTGGAGAGGAGAAGAATGCGACAAACATTACAACTGGATAGTAGCAACTGTTGATTTTTGCTATAACACAAATGTCAGTGTAAATGGTGAAGAGGTGGTTTCAACGCATACAAATGTTGTGGTAAGGGGAAAAAAATTGGACATTTTTGTTGTAGCTTGCTTGGAATGATTTTGACTGTTATAGTATTTATTTATTGATGTTTTAACACGACACAAACAAAAAACAAAAAGAAAATGTGTAGTCATTTAAAGGTAAATTATTTTAATGACACATCAACTATAGTTTTTGAGTGTTTTTGACATTTTAACTTTATACGGTTCGATCTTTGTATCCCAAATTTCTAAATTATTTTTTTGAAATAACTTTATTCAATTTTTAAGCACATCAAAACCACATTAAAAAAAATATGACAATACAAGTATTTGTTACGTTTTTCTACTACAATAGATGTTTTTAAAGTGGTTTCAATGTTTTAAAAATATAAAAGAAAATTAAAAAAACAATTTGTGAAGTTAAAATATCAAAATTGAATATTAAACGATTAAGATGGCAAAAATGTTGAAACGAGATAGTTGATATGTCCTTATAATAATTTTAGCCGTCATTTAAATGGTTGCGATTTTTTTTAATTTCTTTTCTTATAAGAAATTGTTGTGATGTATATTTTTTTTGAAACGTATTCTTTTCAACTTGATGACCCATCCACCAAACACGTCTTCCTTGAAACCCGACCATTCATCAAACGCCCCAAGACCATTAGGGGTGAGCATTATTCGATTTTGAACCGAAAATCGAACCGAACCGAACCGAATAAGAGATTCGGTTCGGTTTTAAAAAAAATCGGTTCGGTTTCGGTTTTGAAAATACTAAATTTTCTTATTCGGTTTCGGTTTCGGTTTTGGGTTTCGGTTTTGGTCCAAAACCGAAAACCGAAAACCGAATAAGAAAATTTAGTTTATATATATATATATATATATATATATATATATATAGGTATATATATATATATATATGTATATATAGGTATTAATTATAGGTATATACTAAATATATATAGGTATATATTATATGTATATATATATATATATATATATATATATATATAGAGGTATATACTATAGGTATATAATAAATATATCTAGGTATATTTAGTTATTATATATATTAACAAAAAAACACAAATAAACCCAAAAAATCGAATAAACCGAATAAACCGAAAACCGAACCGATTTAATTCGGTTCGGCTCGGTTATTGACCAATTCGGTTCGGTTTCGGTTTTGCTTATTCGGTTTCGGTCGAATTCGATTTTCGGTTATTCGGTTCGGTTGGAACCGAATAAACCGAATACTCATCCCTAAAGACCATCACAAACCTTTTGTCGTCACTCCCCCCAAAAAAGGGGAAAACTTTTGGTACCCCCTCCACTTTCTGGCTTCATGATAGAGGCTCTCCTCCAACTTTCATATCTTCCAATACATACTTAGGGGGCGTTTGGTATGCGATATTTTTTTTATTTTCGGAAAAATTTAAGATAGGAATCTATTACCACGTTTGTTTGGCTTATAAAAATTTATTTCCGAAAATTATAAATACCCGGGCAAATAGTTTACCCATAAAACATGAGAATTCTATCCCTTGAGAATAGGTGAATTTTTTTTTTTTGTCCGGGTTAAAAAAAATTGTCTAAATTTTTTTTCTTCTTTTTTGATCAATTTTGATTAGTTTTGAACGTTTTTTCTTTTTTTTGTCGTTTTTATCGTTTTTTGTCATTTTTGTCGTTTTTACCAATTTTTTTGGCGTTTTAAGCGATTTTTTGTCGTTTTTACCCATTTTTGTCTTTTTTGTCACTTTTTGATTTTTTTTGTCGTTTTTACCAAATTTTTGTCCTTTTTGTCGCTTTTTTGTCAATTTTTGTCATTTTAAGCGATTTTTTGTCGTTTTTATAGTTTTTTGTTGTTTTTACCGATTTTTAGTCTTTTTTTCGTTTTTGTCACTTTTTGGTCATTTTTACTGATTTTATGGCATTTTTTGTCATTTTTGTCGTTTTTTTTTATCGTTTTTACCGATTTTTGTCGTTTTTTTGGTTTTTTTTTTTGTCGTTTTAACGATTTTTTATCCTTTCTTTTCGTTTTTATCGATTATTTTCGTTTTGTCGCATTTTGGTTATTTTTTGTCGTTTTAACCCTTTTTTTTGTTTTTAACCTTTTTTGTCGTTTTTTTACCCATTTTTTGTCATTTTTTTGTCGTTTTAACCGATTTTTGTCCTTTTTGTCGTTTTTATCGATTATTTTTCGTTTTTGTCGTTTTTTGGTTATTTTTTATCGTTTTAACCGATTTTTTTTGTTGTTTTTAACTGATTTTTTGTCGTTTTTAATCGATTTTTTGTCATTTCTTGTTGTTTTAACCGATTTTTTTTTGTCATTTTTGCCGTATTTTAGTTTTTTTGTCGTTTTTGCCGATTTTATGTCGTTTTTGTCGTATTTTTGTTATTTTTGTCGTTTTTACCCTTTTTTGTTATTTTTTGTCGTTTATACATTTTTGTCGCTTTTTGGTCATTTTGTCGTTTTAACCGATTTTTTGTCTTTTTCGTTTTTTACCGATTTTTTTCGTTTTTACCGTTTTTTTATATTTGTTCATTTTTTTCGTTATTATTATTTTTTATTTTTTTCCCGGGAATATTTATATTGTCACCAAACATGGGAATGCAATTTTCCAGGGAATTTAATTCCTTGGAATTTGATTCCCGAAAATATAGAATTTCCGACTATATAGTATTCCGTATACCAAACGCCCCCTTAGAGCATCTCCAACCCTATTGTGACTTTAGAAAAGAAGTTAATGCCACATAGGAATGTCAAAATTTTATTCAAAAGTTCTTCTCCAATGCAATTGTCAAGTCAATTGTGAAGCTTATGTGGCAAAAATTAAAGAAAACATTGTAAAGTTGATTGTCTTGTTCTAGACAATGCACTTGACAATGTCTTCTCTTCCATGTCATCAATTATGAATAAAAAATATTAGAAAAAAGAAAAAAGATGAGTAGTTGTTTTAAAAGTTGCCTTGAAAGTTGAAAAAAATATATTTTTTATTGTCTTCTCAATACTTTTGCATTGGAGATAGTTTTTCTATCTCATTGTCTTTTGAGATATAATTTTGCCACATAAACAAGACATTGTCTTGTGGCTCATGCCACATAGGAGCCACCTAACATAAACAAGACACTTAACATAAACAAGACATTGTCTTTATTCCAACTTTTTTTTTGGTCAACGGATTTAAGTAACCAAAAAAAAAGTTTTTTTTTCTTTGTTTGGTAGTCATAAAATTGGGAATTAATTTTCTGACAAAAAAAAAAATTGGTAAAAATATGGCTCCACTCAAGACCCATGAGATTGATTTTCCCTCCTCCTTTTCTAACATTTATTACAAAAGTTATGACAAAAGAAACCATGTGTCATTGCTTATTTTACCATTAATGTTATTTTTTATAATATTATTTCTATTTTAAAAGGTAAGGATATTATTGGAACATTGTTATATTTTTCTTTCCTTTCCTAGGTAGTTTCTTGTTTTACCAAACAACGAAAATAAAATATACAGGAATCTACTTTTCTAATCCTATGAAAAATACAAGGGAATTCATTTCCTTTCCGTGAACCAAACGAGGCCACCTCCCCATTATTCATGAGTACCTAATTTGGAATAAAGAGATGAATTTGTCCCTCTTAATGAGACGAGAAAAGGTTTTGTTTTTAATTTGAAGGATAGTTACATGTGGTGTAGGGGTGAGCATTAATCGATTTTTGACTGAAAATCGAATCAAGCGAAACTGAATAAGAGAATCGGTTCAATATGGGAAAAAAAATCGATTCAATTTCGACTTTCAAATAATAAAATTACTTATTCCATTACGGATTTGAATTTCGTTTTTGGTCAAAAATCGAAACCAAATAAAACTTATGTATATTTTATATAATTATGTAAATATTCTCAATTTTGTGATTAAAAATATGTATATTTTAAAAATAACAATTCTATGTATAAGTTTCGAAGTCCAACTTTAATAATTTAACAACTAGTCCAAAGTTAGACGCAGCTTTAAAATACAACAAATATGTATATAAAAAATTATAATTTTTAATATAATTTAATCATGATCTCAACTTTGGACCGACCCATTAAACAATAAAAATATTTCAGCCGAACAAATCGAATTGATTATTCGGTTCGGTTTCAGTTTGGACTAATTTCGGTTCGGTTTCAGTTTGATATTTTTCGAATTTCGGTTTATTCGATTTTAACTATTTTGGATCCGTTGACCCGAATAAATCGAACGCTCAACCCTACTGTGATGGCTCCTTTTATTTAAGAAGGACAATAAATTTATTTTAAACCAATCTAAAATTACAACCAAGGGCGGATCCAGCCTTTGGCTGGGGTGGACTGGAGCCCATCCAAAAAAATATTTTTATTCTTTTTTTCTTGTATATTTTTTTTATTTGGGTTAGTCTACCTCTAGTCCATCCTAATTCATTGTAGTCCACTCCAGTTTTAATTTTTGGATTTGCCCTTGATTACAACTGTAGCATCTTTATTTTCTCTCAATTTTTGCTTAATTTAAGAAAGATAAACTAAGTTTGTCAGAATAATTTCATTTATAATAATATAAATTTTATAGGAAAAAGAATATCAGAAAATAAGGATATAAATACGAGATATACTAAGTCACACTATTGTTCTTACAAAAGGTCATTCTATTTAATATAAAATAAAAATTCTACCCATAATAAGTACGTAGACCCAATCACTTTTTAAATGTAAAAAATAGCACAAAATAAAATGTTGATACTTTATAAATTAAATTAATACATTTCTATAGTTTTGCTGACTATCAAGTATGATCAATTACAAGGGTCCACTCGATCCTTCTTGGACCGATTACCAATGGCTTCTCAGAGGATAATGTTGGGTCAAGGTATATAATTGGCCGAAGGCCCGCAACCCGCCCGATCAACGTCGGTCTGGACCGGTCCGGACCTAGTCAACGGAGTGGTCCTGCTCGGCCCACCAAAGCGATGGGTCTTGTTTGGGTCTTATTTTCTGGCCCGAAAGTCCGGACCAGACCGAAAATCTGGCAAGTTGGATGGACCAGGCCAACTACATATACCAAAGTACTATAGTATCCTGAAATATGGTCAAACATGTAGATGTATGGGTTACTGCTAGAAGCCAACAGTCAAAACTAGGTCAAGCAAATCATAGATATCTCAATCACAGGCAAGTAAGTAAAGTACAAGAGTATGATCATTAAGCATATAAGACAGTAAAGCGTCCCAACCTATAGTATGTAGATGATCAGAAAGCTAGTAACACAAAATGAAAAACTAGCAATAGTGTAAGTCATATATGGTCAGCTCTAACTGCAGTCTAGAATATACAAATCATGTCTAAGCCCTTAGGCCAAATATCAAGTCCAAAACACGAGCTACACACGTGTTCGATGGCTAAACCCCGCAAAAGACTATATATAGATAATATTGAGTAAGAACACCCACTCAGGCACCCTGGTGCTCCGGATGATCACCATCGAGGAAGGTCCAGTAGATCCCCGGGCTCCTCTACCAAATCTGGCCAAACAAAACCAGTATGGTCAGACCCCCAAATAGCGAGTACCACAAAGGAAGCCAAACGATGAACTAAAACCAATATGCAATCATAACCATACTAAAATAAAGCAGTGAAAGCAAGCAAGAATAAAGTAAAGAAACCACAAAGTATACGAAATAAAACTGAAACAAGTGAAAGAATAAGCAGGAATAGCATATGAGTGAAGCCGAACATGTAAGACAAGTAATAAAGTCAGGCATGTAAACATGTAGTGAAGTCAGACATGTAAACATATTAAGTGAAACCAAGCATTTGATCATTTAAAATGAAGCCGAACAAGTAAACATGTAAGTGTAGCTAAGCATGTAAGACAAGTAGTGAAGCTAGGCATGTACAACGGAATAACATTAATCTAATTACCGAAATAAAACAAGCTGAAACAAGACTAGACTAGGCAAGACAGGAAATGAACTTCATCCATCAATTACGACCAAGCAATGAGTACGTCTTGATACATTAGCTAATTAGGGTTATCACAATCATAATTACTAACATAAACAATTTAAAAAGTCCAATCCGACTGTCCGTCCTACAGACTACCCAACTCATCCAAGCGATGACATAGAATAAATAGTGGATACATCGTCCGGAAGACAAATGTATCCTAAGTGCGGGATGTCCCACTCAATGATGTGTTAGATATGTGTCATCATGGCAGATAGTAACAAATCCATGGTAAAAGTCGGAACATGGGGCTTGTAAGCAACCAAAAAAATCTTTCCTTCCATGCATCTATATAATCAAGCTAATTATTTAGTCCTTAACATTTTATTTAGTATTTCGGGTGTGACATTCCACAAAATCTATTCTAGACATAAGATATACAAGACTTGACAAGATAAGCAAGAATGCACTATAATAATCCACAACAAGAATACAAGTATCAAGACAGAACTACGTTACGACTAGCCATTATATCAAGCTAGAAAATATAAGATACGCCATGACATGCCACTATTACGTGGGCTAGACATGTACAAAAAATTTAGATAGGCATAGTTGTCACTTTTGTAATATTCCGCTCCGCACGGCGCATTACGCTGAGATGTTGACTAAATGAGTCGCGTTGACCGAATGAAATGTATCGATGTGAATCGATACGAGAGTTACGTTGTCCCGAGCAATGTATCAAACTAAGTCGATGCGAAGAGTTGCATTATCCCAAAGTATGCATCGAGTTGAACTGATGCGAAGTGCCGCATTGCCCCGAAGGATAAGTGCGTTGAGTCGGCTCGAAGATTCTAAGAAAACGAATCTACCCAAGGTGCAAGTCCGAATCGATGCAAGTATTGATTTTAGTTGGTTTCATGTACAGGCTATCCATTTACGCTAAAATATTAGAGATCAATATTTTGCCTCATTCGCAACGGGTCTGCAAAACCCAAATCACCGTCTCGCAACGGGCTGGGACTTGGGCACAGTAGGCCGAAATCGATCGAGTAGTTCAATAAAACAAGAAGTGTCTGAATGGCTAAGTCAAAAGATTTGGTCGTACAACAAAGATATGAAATTGAGCCGCATCGGCTCGGCAAACAACAAGGCATATCGGTTTAAGGTGGGAGGACTGACTCTTCTTTTTACTCCTTCATGCCTAAGTAAGAATGTAATATTGTATGCTAAGTTAACCTATCGACGCCACGGGCATGGTCCGATCGGAAGATAAATCATAGTGTGTGTCGAACACTAGTTAGAACAATTGAAATAAAACGTGTATCAAATGCACGAGTCACTATGGAACATTGGATATGGCAAAGGCGAGCGCCTCGGTGCGCAAGCCGTAAGAACATGGAATAACAGTATTCGGCGAGTGCCTTAGTGCACGAGCCATTCCGTGCCTTCGTGCACGAGTTAGAAAGACTAGCACATTAAAAGACAATACAGACGAGTATCCTAGTGCACGAGCCATGTACATTGAACACTAAGGCATATAACATGGAAATATGGCTTCGATGCGTGCATAAAGTGCACGACGCGAAGAAAAAGATAATAAATGTGTTAAAACGTGCGTACGTGCACGAGATCATAAAAGATGGCTTCGTTGCGAAGAGAACAGTTGTGGCATGAATGTGACAGAACTGTCAGATATGACATGATGCCTCGAAAGGTATTCGGGACCTTCGGGTCGTTCGGTTGACGAACATTGAGTTGAGGCATAATACCATTGAACATTGAAATAAAGTATGAAATGTAAGAACGTAGAAAGTTAATGGAAGAAATACGAGATGATAAAGTCTGAGTCTCGGACTCAAGACTATGTTTGTTTGTTTGAATAATAGTGCGTTGCATGGTCGAATAGACTTGAGATAATTGTGATAATCTTCTGTGCACGGAACATTCCCTCCGAACGGGTGCGTCGGGGTACCGGGACCGTTCGGCCTAGGAGGAATATAATTTTTGATGGGCGGGCATCTGTAAAACGACTAGCCACCGGTTATAGATGTGAAAAGTCACAAATGATGGTATGCACACGGTATGTCTTCGAATGTTTGGGATAGTAAGCTAACCCGTGAAGCGCCAGGCTACCCAAATTCGAGAAAGAAAAAAAGAGAGAAAAGAAAGAAAGGAAAAGAAAAGAGAAACACCTTTAGTCCATTCTGGCGCGGATACGCCAACGACCTCCATATAGTTAAGAAAATGGTGGGTCGAAAGTGCAGGCACGTATGTATCCTGTACACATAGATCCTGCTTAGAGAGCACTTATAACATGACATGGAAGAAAGGGGGCATATTTATCTTGCGTCAGTGGAAGGACGAGTGTGTCTATATTGGTAAGAAGTCACGCCACAAAACAAACACGAGGTTACTTGCCTGCTTGCCTATTCAATTCGAATAACATGTTTGCCATGATAACATGCTTTACCGCTTTCGAATATGCTATGAAATCGACCTTAAGGAGAATAGCAAGATCGTAAGCAAAGTTGCATGATTCAACATAAATACTAAATGTCCGTTTAGAAAGTGGGTCTTTTCATCAGTACATGCGAGGACGAACGTACAAATCCCCTACTAGCTTTCATGTAGGGTGTAGGGAATGGATTGCTCGCGGCAAAGCTTCGTTTGATTGTGCAGAGGCATAGAATGTCGTAGCGTTTGAAACGTGCGATCGTATTGACACTCGGACTTGCAACAGGATTGATGCGGCCGAGATATAGAAGGCATGATGTATGAAACGGTGAAATCCTTTGTGGGCAAGAGAGAACTTGAGTGTTGTAGCCAACCTGGCAAATTTAGTTGGGCTATTGAAAGCTTTTGTAATCTCAGTTCATTATCAATAAAGAGAATTGTTTCGTATACTCCGTTTCCTTCCGTTTGCTGATATCAAACTAAAGATAACCATTTTGAGAACTTGTCATCTTGCCTTACATGAGCGCAACTCCAGGCTCGTGCGACATCACGTCCCCTACGAGGACGATGATTCGGGTGATTCCGGGTCGGGGCGTGACAGATTAGTATAAGAGCTCTAGGCACAATTTTCTCAGGACGATAGCTTTGTTTCAATTCCAAAGAGTTGTCCACCACCAATCTAATCACTCTTGACTCTACTCGATGCCGCACTAGATGTTCCATACAATAAGTCTAATACAAAGTCGGGTAACGTTGTCGCAAGTACTTCGAATTTACATGATGTTGCGGAGAAAGTCGTAAAATGTTTCGTTGCATTAAATGCAACGAGCCGTGAAATGTTAGTGCTGCAAGTACAACAAATTGTGAAATACGATTTGAGATGTTGTTGTTGCAACGTAACATGTTGAATGAGAAATGAAATGATGCATGAAGTGCAATTGGTTATGAATATTGGTTGCACCAATACGAAAACTTAAATAATGCGTTGCAGAAAGTACAACGAGTTGATTATGAATGTGCGTCGCAATAAAAGTGATAAGTCAATATCGAATGTGTTGAACGGATTTGAGCATTGACTTTGAATGTCGGGAGTAAATCTTGCACGAGGTGCAACAGATGTCGAAAATAAAAATCGTTGCACGAGGTGCAATGAATGTCGGAAATAAGTCGTTGCACGATGTGCAATGCGTGTCGAAAGTAAATTGTTGCACGTTGTGCAATGCATGTCAAAGTAATCGCTACACGGAGTGCAACGGATATCGAAAATGAATCGTTGCACGAGATGCAACGGAAGGAAATAAAATCATAAATCGATAGAAATGAATCGTTCGACAGTGTACCAAACTTGTATTAGCGAATGTACACATTAGCCGAATTGTGGCGGGTTTTGATTAATCAAAGTTACGGTTGTGATCATTGCAGAAATCGTGAGTCGGAAGAGATTGTTGGTTCATACCGAGTATGATACAAGGGAAATGATTTGATTTTCGAGTGGTATATGCCATACCATGTATGCGATGAATGACTAGATTCTGAGTAGTATAAGATATACCACTTGTGCGATGAATTACATCGATGCGTTGAGAGAATTGCGGAAGGTTTGTCCGCAACAGATGGGAGAGTACCGAGGCTCGATTAAAAATTTGTATGATGGTATATTGATGCAAGTGTTCTTCGATAATCGGTTGGAACGATAGGACGGGTACTCGTATCAATGAATGATATGTCAAACGAAAATTATAAGTCGGTCGAACAATCGAGACTAACAAAACGATTATGCCTTGAGACAATGATCAGATCGATCCGATAGGAAACTTAAAGTTATGAATGAGTCGCACGACTTGCGATCTAGATAAAAATATTGGGGGATACAAATTATAATCGAATCGCACGACTTATGATCTCGACAAAAATGTTAGAATACGCGAATGGTAATCGAATCGCACTACTTGCGATCACGATAAAAATGTTAGTCGATGCAAAGTGTAATCGAATTGCATGACTTACGATTTTGATGAAAACATTGCTTGAATCGGATAGCCGTGCCTAAGAAAGATAGTTAGTTATGTCGAGACGAGACTCACTGTGAGCATGACGAAATTATATGAAACTTAGAGGGCACGATTGCATGACTTGAGGGCACGATATCGAAAAAAATCGGTAATTACTTGGTTACGCGATCAAAGTATAACGAAATGCAACGAATCGAGAAACGATTCGAGACGTACGGAAATTTTTGTGGAGAACTTGGACATATGCAATACAAGTTGTTGACGTTGAAACAGAATCAAAGTTGACTCTTATGCTATCGAAATTGGTACGACATATAGAGATCGATACGTAAGAAAACGTAAGCACGATGTGAGAATACAAAATGGAGTGTGCCTCGCACTATCAAAATTTTGTAAATAACAATACGAGAATGAATGAACTGGTTGATCATGAACTTTCTGGTTGATCAAGACGAGACTATAAGTCATCGACGATTGTTCGATGCGTATAGCATCTCGTGTGTCGACCACAAATAAGATATACTCGAACTCAATGCGAGTAGATGCTTCGTGAATTTCAGAATCATCGATGGTAGTGCATGACTTTACTCGGAGGATAGTTGCGCATCAGTTGCACTGATAGAAATAGTTTTGTTCGAAATTGGGTAGTCGCATAGAAATCGTCGGAATGTGATTTGGCTCCGAAATAAGATATAGCATGGTTCATAATAAACTGTCCTTCGTTAATGATCCATAATTATCGAGCGTAGCTTCGGGGCAGCTGACCCTAGAAGACTTGACCGCCAAATCTAATTGAATGTTGTAGACCGTAAGATGACCCATGTGATATCGCATATAAAATTGTATCGATAACAAATATAATATGGTGCATGTTGATGATAAGTCTAGGCAATTTTGAGAATAGTACTATGCACGAGTGCGAGTGGTAAGAGAATGACTTACGAGTTATATCGTTAGATTTGGATTCACCTTGCAATAAAGCTTGCGTGAATCAAACTTATATTCGACGTTGCGAGACGGATAAGTTGGAAATTTAGCTAGTGAATTTCTATTCGTTAGGAATCGAACGTAAGATGCATCGTAGAGACTTTGAGTCAAAGCGATTGTTGCCTTGAGCACCGTCGCCTTGATGTAAACTCTTGTGTCGGATAGATTGTGGCCTTTATGCAATATGAATTTAAAGTTGCGTCGGAAGAATTTAAGCATGGTGTCTAGGTAAGTAACCTAGCGGGCGTAGTCCTAAATGTTGATGCATTTGAAAGTCAATAAAGAAAATCGTATCGAAATAAGTTGCATAGCCAGATTTCGAAAATAGTTGGATGGCGAATTTGAATGTAAGGCGCTACGGAGGATCGTTGCGGTCGGATGTGCAACGGCTCGACGCAACGTATAGGATTGATAGTCCATACGAAACGAGAAATGTGATTTTGAATCGCATCGCGTGTAGTGACTTTATTGAATGAATCACGTATGTATCGAATATATGTATGCGATAAAATTTCGAGAATAGTTGCTAAAGATAAGTCCGATAGGGAGTACGAGATGGCAAGCATAGGATTGAAATTACCTATCAGCTTTGTTCCAATTTGCTACCACTGGACTTGGTCGAAATACATATATCTTTGGGATGTCCTGAATATAGGTGCGGATCCAAATTGAGTTGTATACAAATTCAAATCGAGCTGCAGGAAAGACTTTGAAATGTTAATGAAAAGATTGCAAGATAGTGTGAAACTGAACAAAATTGGTAGGACAAGATCGTAAAACGATCTATAAAATACTTAATCGGAGTGTTAATTTTGGTTCGAGGATGAACCTTGTTTTGAGTGGTATATTCTGTAATGTCTCGCTCTGCACGGTGCATTACACTGAGACATTGACTCAACGAGTCGCATTGATCGAATGAAATGTATCGATGCGAATCGATACGAGAGTTACGTTGTCCCGAGCAATGCATTGAACTAAGTCGATGCGAAAAGTTACATTGTCCCAAAGTATGCATCGAGTTGAACCGATGCGAAGAGTCGTATTGCTCTGAAGGAAAAGTGCGTTGAGTCGGCTCGAAGATTCTAAGAAATCGAATCTACCCAAGGCGCAAGTCCGAATCAATACAAGTATTGATTTTAGTTGGTTTCATGTGCAGGCTATCCATTTACGCTAAAATATTAGAGGTCGACATTTTGCCTCATTCGCAATAGGTCCATAAAACCAAAATCACCGCCTCACAACGGGCTGGGACTTGGGCACGGTAGGCCGAAATCGATTGAGTAGTTCAATAAAATAAGAAGTATCCGAATGGCTAAGTCAGAAGATTTGGCCGTGCAATAAAGATATAAAATTGAGCCGCATCGGCTCAGTAAACAACAAGGCGTATCGGTTTAAGGTGGGAGGACTGACTCTTCTTTTTACTCATTCATGCCTAAGTAAGAATGTAATATTGTATGCTAAGTTAACCTATCAACGCCACGGGCATGGTCCGATCGAAAGATAAATCATAGTGTGTGTCGAACACTAGTTAGAAAAATTGAAATAAAACGTGTATCAAATGCACGAGTCGCTATGGAACATTAGATATCGCAAAGGCGAGCGGCTCGGTGCGCAAGCCGTAAGAACATGGGATAACAGTATTCGGCGAGTGCCTTAGTGCACGAGCCATTCTGTGCCTTCGTGCAGGAGTTAGAAAGGCTAGCACATTAAAAGACAATATAGGCGAGTGGCCTAGTGCACGAGCCATGTACATTGAACACTAAGGCATAGAACATAGAAATACGGCTTAGATGCGTGCATCAAGTGCACGACGTAAAAAAAAAAGATGATAAATGTATTAAAACGTGTGTACGTGCACGAGATCATAAAAGATGGCTTCATTGTGAAGAAAACAGTTGTGGCATGAATGTGACAGAACTGTCAGATATGACATGATGCCTCGAAAGGTGTTCGGGACCTTCGTGTCGTTCTGTTGACGAACATTGAGTTGAGGCATGATGCCATTGAATATTGAAACGAAGTATGAAATATAAGAACATAGAAACTTAATGAAAAAAATACGAGATGATAAAGTCTGAGTCTCGGACTCAAGACTATGTTTGTTTGAATAATAGTGCATTGCATGGTCGAATGGACTTGAGATAATTGTGATAATTTTTCGTGCACGGAACGTTCCCTCCGAACGGGTGCGTCGGGGCACCAGGACCGTTCGGCCTAGAAGAGATATAATCTTTGATGGTCGCGCATCTGTAAAATGACTAACCACTGGTTATAGATGTAAAAAACCACAAATGATGGTATACACGTGGTATATCTTTGGTTGTTTGGATAGCAACCCAACCCGTGAAGCACCGGGCTACCCAAATTCGAGAAAGAAAAGAAAGAAAGAAAAAGAAAAGAGAAACACCTTTAGTCCATTCTGGCGCGGATACGCCAACGACCTCCATATAGTTAAGGAACGATGGGTCAAAAATATAGGCACGTATATATCCTGTACACGTATATCCTGCTTAGAGAGCACTTATAATATGACATAGAAGAAATGGGGCATATTCACCTTGCGTCAGTGCAAGGACGAGTTCGTCTATGTTGGTAAGAAGTTGCACCATGAAACAAACACAAGATTGCTTGCCTGCTTGCCTATTCAATTCGAATAATATGCTTGCCATGATAACATGCTTTACCGCTTTCGAAGATGCCATAAAATCGACCATAAGGAGAATATAGCAAGATCATAAGCTAAGTTGTAAGATTCAACATAAATATTAAATGTCTGTTTAGAAAGTGGGTCTTTTCATCATTACATGCAAGGACGAACGTACTGATCCCCCACCATCTTTTATGCAGGATGTAAGGAATAGATTGTTCGCGGTGAAGCTTCGCTTGATTGTGCAGAGGCATTAAATGTCATAGCGTTTGAAGCATGTGATCGCATTGACGCTCGGACTTACAACATGATTGATGTGGCCGAGATATAGAAGGCATGATGTATGGAATGGTAAAATCTTTTGTGGGCAAGAGAGAACTTGAGTGTTGTAGCCAACCTGGCAAATTTAGTTGGGCTATTGAAAGCCTTTGTAATCTCAGTTCATTATCAATAAGAATTGTTATGTATACTATGTTTCCTTCCGTTTGCTGATATCAAACTAAAGATAACCATTTTGAGAACTTGTCATCTTTTCTTGCATGAGCGCAACTCCAGGCTCGTGCGGCATCACGCCTCCTACGAGGACGATGATTCGGGTGATTCCAAGTCGGGGCGTAACAACTTTCAGTTTTCAAAATTGAGGGTAATTTTGTCATTTTTCATATTTTAATATTTTTGTGAATATTTATTTATTAATATTGTATTTTGGGGTTTTGTTTGATCATGTTTGAGTTTTGTCTTATTTCGACTTATGTTAGTGACCCGGGTCAGTTTTGGACCCAATTGGACCCGACCAACTTGTCATGACCAAACTCAGATATTTATTTTGACTAATCCTATTTGATTTTAGTGGGATTAGAGTTTAGAATTAGATTTAGAACTTGGAATTTAGAAATTCTAAGTTACCATTTTGACGCCAACTCAAAACCCTTCTTTTCTTTGACTTGGAGGGCATTTTTATAATGTGCCAAATGCCCCATCCCTTCTATATGTGGTCAACCAGGTTTGGAAACCCCCTCATTGCTCTCATTTGCAAGAAAACACACTCTCTCTCCTTCTTTTCTCTCTATATACAAAAACTCTCTTTTTTCCTCTAACTTTCAAGCTTCAAGTAAGTCAAATCTCTTCCATTTCTCTATATCTTTCTCTAATCTTGGTGCTAACCCTTATTTATCTCTTATTTGTGGTTTTGATCTAGGTAGATCTAGCTTGGTGGTGGTGTGAGCATAGATCTTGTGCTTTGACCTAAAAAAAGTAAATTTGGGTCTTTTCCTTGGGATTCCAACTCCTAAAAGGTAAACCCTCACTCTAACCTTTGTAATTACTTCTAATTAGTGTCATTTGCATATTAGAGGATGCCCAAGGTGTAGAATAACCTATTAGAAGAGGTTTGGAATCCATTGGACTCAATTTTGGACTTTTAGCCTAGGTTTAGTGTCAATTTGGTAAAAAACTTAAATTGACATGTTTGGGTGTTGCCCCTAGCCTAATTAGACATAATTAGGTTAGTTTGGGTGATATGAGGCTAGGTACGTGTCCATATTTGGATACGTGGTATCGTTTCACGAGAAATCATGAAAATGGGCTTTTTCGGGGTTTTCGGGTTCCAACACACGAGTGACTTTTTGTACCAACACTAGAATCGGCAAGTTAGCACTTATAATAGATTTTAATCATTATTTAGGACTCGTATATAGAATTTGGATCAAATCCGGATATGTTTGGTGCCCATATCGTGCGGTATCGTAAATTGGATACCCTGGAGCTGCCAAAATGGCCATTTGACCATTCGGGCCTCGTTTCTCATTTTTGCTCGCATGTGCGAGTTGGATTACTTGTGTGGGCTACGTATTTAGGCCCTAGAGGGAAGAATTGCGATGGTTTGGGTATTTGGATAGGTTTCAGGATGTTTTGGAGTGTATGTGTGTATATATATATGAGTGAGTATGTATATATATTAGTGTGTGTGTGGGTGTTTATTTATATAGTTGTGTGTGTGTTAAAGTTTTGTGAGTATGTTTATGGATAGATAGATAGATAGATAGATAGATAGATAGATAGATAGATAGATAGATTATGGATAGATTATGGATGGATAGATAGGTGGATAGATGATGATGGGAAGAAGGAAGAAGGGAGAGGAGGCTGCTGCCCCTTGACAACAGCAATAGTAGCATATAGATGCTGAGACAACAGCCTATAGGCTACTGCATAGGACAGCAGCAGTAGCAGTTGGGGCTGCTGCAGGGCAGCCCCTTGGCACCCATTGACCCCCTTTTGCCCCCTATTTAACCCCATTTCACCCTTCATTTAGTACCACATTTGACCCCCATGATGTCATGTATATGTTTGTGTGCGCTAGTTTGTTGGTAGTATTAGAGATTTTGACATGTTAGAGGTTATGTTAGATAGTACGTTGTATGTTAGATATGTAATTTAGATGTTAGAATTTGTTAAGATATGCTAGATTGGTTAGTTTTGAGTTAGTATCTTGGTATCTTAGATACCAATGTTAGTACCTTAAGATATCTCTAGTTTACCTTTTACCTCCAAGGTAATGAGGTTTACCTTAGTATAGGGTAAGATATTGTGATACCCTCAAGGTATTGGGTAAACTTAGAGTCTAAGGGTAGGTAATGGTTAGATAAGTTAGTGTCTTGGTATCTTAGGATACCAAGAGTCGTATCTTAAGATACCAATACGTATCTTAGGATACTAGCTAGTATCTTAAGGTAAATGTGATTTCCTTGGTATAGGCAAGATAATGAGGATTACCTTGTCATGGGGTAAGATATTGGATACCATAGTAGGGTATGGTATTAGTTTACCTTATCATAGGATAGATAACTAGTTGAGTACTAGTTGAGTTAGCTATTAATTTAGGATGGTTGTTGGATGCCTAGGTAAGGGGTTTACCTAGCTAAGATAAGGGTTTACCTTAGGCTAAGGTAATTGTGCTAAACCAAGATATTGGTATCGGGATACCAATAGGGCCAAGATATGTGGTATCTTGGTAGGTAAATGCTAGAAATAGGATACCTAGGCTAGAGTTGACCCCGTTTGACCATAGTTGACTGTTTTGACTCAAAGTCAACTAAAAGTCAATATTGGACCAAGAATTGACTAGAACTTGACCAGAGTTGACCAGTTGACCAAGAGTTAACTGTGAGTCAACCATTAGCCTAGTTTAACCTAGATTGGACTAGAAGTTGACCAGTTGACCAAAAGTCAACTATAAGTCAACCTTTTACCTAGTTTGACCTAATTTAACTTTGTGTGACTTAGTTTGACTTAGTGTGACTTAGTTTGACTGATTTTGACCTAGATTTCATATTATATATTAGAAAATCATGTCTAACACTGTCAAACCCTAATTTAACTTATGATATCTCATCTTAGGGTTTGTGACATCGCTCTGGACATCGATTCCATTTGACAGCTCATGACCGCAGGTGAGTACATTCACTGATAGTTTTTATTGTCTTGATATCTGCTATATCCGATTCAGTTGTAGTATTTATCTTGATTCCCGACACGATGGTTTACGGACTAGTATACGTCAGATCCTGTCATGAGATGTTATTCCTAGACTTTCTTGATATATTGGTACATTGTCGATCTTGTTTCCTGTATTTGTATAGATACCGATTTTGGAGTGGGCTGGCCCCCTGCTTTTGAATTCCGTATCATGATGTGTCATGTCCGGATCCATTATACTACTCGGGGATGGAGAGTTATTATAGATTATGTGATCAATACCCCTCTTGTATTCCTATTCACTTGTGTATAGCTCCATCCTCACCACACGTAGGGTGTAGCCTGACCTAATACTACTTGTGCATAGCTTTCCATTTGGCCAACCTGATCTCCAGGTTTACCTGTGCTTGTTCTTGCGAGTAGACGGTCAAATGGAACAGTCTAATCTTGACCCAAGCCGATCACATAACGCCCTAATACTCAAGGTACTGTTTATATTTACATTGTACATCAGATATTCCTATACTGTTCTACTTTCTTGTACGTTACACCCTGACATGATATCCTATTATATATATCCTATTTATATTCCAGTCTTGATATTTTATCTTGTATTATATTACAATTGTCTCTTATAGCATTTGTCAATTCAATAGAACGGCTGTTGGTGTTTGTACTTGCTCATTATCCTGATAGGATAACTCCATTGATGTTTACAGAGGATTTAGAGGCGGACTGTTCGACCTATTATGGGTATAGCATAGATGGGGAGTACGACCTGGACATTTTTGTGGGGCCAGTGCCTATTGAGGACGCACCGCCTGCTCTGACCTAGACTAGTTAGGTTTGACTGGACTGTGTTCCAGCTTATTATTTTGGGTTGTAGTATATATATTTTTAGAATTGTATAATGTTTTAAACTCTGAACTTCTGGTTGTGACTCTGTGACTTGCATCTATTTTCAGCTTTTATCTATTTCTATCATATCTTTATCACATCGTGCTTATCTTCCCTAGATGTTATGTGATTGAGTTATATATATTCCTTCGTGTAGAGATGACAGGTTTATATATATTATTGATGTTAGATTTTTATAGACAACCTATACAGCGTTCTACCGCCGACACTGCTGTTTGCCATTAAATATCAGGCACAAAAATTACAGATGAACTTGATTGCAAACTCATTTTTACAGAAGAAAGCCTAAAAATAGATCCTAAGGAACGATCTAAGTATAATTGTTTAAATTTTTGATTCTGGAGGGTGACGGTGGAGGCTCAGGAAAGTGTAGCAACTCTGCCTTACTCCTTTGACTATCAGACACAGTCCTTGCTCTTGAAAAAATTGCCAGCCTCTAGAAAGGATGTGGTACCCTGCTATTTATAGTAATTTCTGAATGAAACATATTTTGGGCCGCATAGATGGCCACGTGGCTGTAACAGCATATGAGGACTCGGTCTTTGGCTGCCAGCTGGTGGATTTGTTGATATTTCTTTGTTGCATCAAATCTGGGTGGTTGAGGCTTGGCCAACTTGCCATGTGTCCCCCCACAGAGTAGAGCCTGAATCGTCGTGGCCGCATAGTAGCCTTAGGAGCCTTTCTTCTGCGGCTCGGCTCCACTTGGCCGCATGGGATCTTCGGGAGCATTTCTTATGCGGCTTGGTTTCACTTGGCCGCATGGGATCTTCGAGAGCCTTGCTTCTGCGGATCGAGTCCACTTAGTTGCGTGAGGTCTCCATGAGCCTTGCTTCTGCGGCTTGGCTCTACTTGGCCGCATGGGATCTTCGGGAGCATTCCTTCTGCGGCTCAAGTCCACATAGCTGCATGAGGTCTCCAGGAGCCTTGCTTCTGTGGCTCGAGTCCAGTTGGCGGCATGGGGTCTCCAAGAGCCTTATTTCTGCGGCTCGAGGCCACTTGGCCGCATGGGGTCTTCGGGAGCATTCTTTTTGCAGCTCGAGTCCACTTAGCCGCATGAGGTCTCCAGGAGCCTTGCTTTTGCGGCTCGAGTCCACTTGGCCGCATGGCGTCTCCAAGAGCCTTGTTTCTGCGGCTCGAGGCCACTTAGCCGCATAAGGCTCATGCGGCTCTTCCTTCTGCGACCTGGATCAACTTGGCCGCATAACACCTATACGGTCAGCAACAATTTTGAGAGAATTTCGTTTGTCTCTCTTTTGACTTCTCAATGAAGATGAATTTGACCGATCCTTCTCCTTGGCGAGTGCTGACACTGCGGATTATGGATCTCCTTGTTCGAAGAAGATTTGGCGATGAACTCCCTCAAAAGATTGTGATGCACCGGGCTAAGAAAATGTGCCTAACTGAGACATCTGAGTAATGTATCTAGTTGAGAGTTGGCTGTTACGAAGTCTTCAACTGGCATCATGCTTCTGAGATGATGTCGGAAAGGCACAACAGGTTGCGATCGCTGGAACACATACTGCCTTGGTGGTGGAGCTACTGTCTTATAGCAGCAGCAGTTAATGGCGACTTGGGTGCAATGGTGTCCTGGAAAGGGCTCATCGCACGCCAAGGTTGCTTCTCTCTCCTTGTCTTTGTGAATGACCACCTCTCGCAAGTCAAGAGCAGATTGATCTACCTTTACATTTGTTTTGTGGGCCCGGGTATCTCGAGCGTCCGGGTGCGTAGGTATCATATTTGCTCCCTGATCTGAGGCTAGTAAAGGCACTTGCTCTCGATCGTTGTAGGAAGACTTGCCAAGATAGCAAGTGAAGAACTTGTAGCCGATCCATAAGAAGAAGAAGCACTGTTGTAACTTTTTGTGGCTCGAACGGGCTCTCTGGATATGGGCTCCCTTTTCTTTTCTTCTTTTTATTTTGGTGCCTTTTTCGAAGAAGGAAAGTGGGCTCTATTTATAGAATGGAATGAGCCCTTTCTTCTTCTTCTTTCCGATGTGGGACTAAAAGCAATATCCTATTTTCCATGCTTCTACAAGACCCCTTTCAAAGTTTTCAAATTGCAAATTTGGAATACTTTGAATAAGAAGCATGAATAGTAGAGCTGTTTAGGGGTGACAATCCTATCAGAGCTAGCATGGACGTGATAGGTTTGGGTACTTCTGCTGGAGATTTTATGTGGACTTATCATCCTTGGAGTACCTTGGTTTTAGGTATAGATAATAAGTTGAGAGAGGGAACCAACATACGATAATCATGAATAATTTTTGGTGGACCTATTACTCTTTTGCGCACTGGTGGTACGAGTAATAGATTTTGAGACAAAACCCAACAGAGGTAATATGGACGTGATAGGTTCTGTGGTCTTAATACCATGACTTTATCCCAGATTGGGTACATGTGTTAAGTCAGAAGACTATCGGTATCAGAGGTAATATGGACGTGATATACGATAATCAAGACCAGAAAGTTTGCTCAGAGATGGCAATAAGCCTGGTAAACTACGGCGGGGTGAAGCATTAGGGTAGAAATTCAGAGGTATTAGTATACATGACTTGTCACCCAGGGGGATGTAATGTGAATCCACCCGGAACTAATAGAGTGTAATTTCAGAGATACTTAGTGGGAGATTTGGTAGTTTGAGGAAGTACCAGCATGTCTTAGACATAGTATTTCTTCAGGAACTTACCGTTTATGGGCATCATGAGTAAGTCTCCACGGTGACATCTTCGAAATCTAGCGACAGAGCTTTGGAGTCGATAAGATTCTGGATGTACCACTTTAATTGAAAGCAGTCATGAGTGGAATGATGGACATAGCGGTAGAAGTGGCAATATTCTGGGTCCTCTATCTCCGTAGCTCGAGGCTCGCGCCTTGGTGGAGAGTTGGATCCTATCCCCTTGCAAGAGCATGTCGAAGATAGGCTTGACATGACTATCTTTAAATGAGTAATTCACCTTGGGCCACTGAGCTTCTGCCTGCTTTTATTCAGGCTTTTTGGTCGTACCAGCGACCATAGCCTGTTTGCCTTTGGTATCCCTGTTATTGGTGGTGTGGCCACTGTTGTTGTTATTGGAGGTGGTACCGGGACATTTTCCTTTGTCCTCTCCATCTGGGATGTGTAATCCTAGCTTGCGAGCCTTCTTTAACTTCACCTCCGTATTTGTAGCGCTTATTATGAAAGTCGTCCAATCCATGAATTGATCTTCGCCCATCCAGAGGCTGATTGCAGGGAGCAACTTCTTTTGGCAGATTTTGATCAAGGTGCTTTCAGGATTGCCTTGGGGAAATCTCATCGTGGTTTAGCAAAATCGCTCGATGTAGTTTCTTGTTAGCTCTCTTTCTTCCTGAACGACGTCCATGAGAGACGACATTGTTACATCATGCCCCACTTCGTAGAATCTTTCTAGGAACATGTGTTTGAAGCCTTCAAAGGAATGGATGCAGTTATCTGGAAGGTTGCGGTATCAGTCGAAGGCGATTCCCTCCAATGCTCCGATAAATAATCGTGAGGATGGCATCACTATACAACAAGTGGTCTGTTGTGACCTCAAAATAAGTCATGTACCGGCTAGCAGAGGTCTTCCTGTCATATGAATCGATGTGAAATGGTTTGTACCGTGGCGGAAAAGGAACATCTCTCCACGCAACGGGATACGGTTGTCGTATTGTAAGGTCTCGGAAGGAGTCTAGGGTATTGAACATTGCTCGAAGCTTCTGGACTTCCCTCCTTGCCTCCCTGGCTTCGTCTGCAGCTGAAGGAGCAGATTCTCCTAGAGGATTATCATCCAAAGGAGGAGCGGTCGGGTTGGAGTCCGCATTGACTGCGGGTCCCAAGCTTGTTTGTCCAGGCGTCCTTGCTGGTTGAGTCGGCAAGGCAGCTTTGATTTTGTCTACTGACTTGACCAAGGATAGGAGCATGGCTTCAAGTACTTTTAGACGTTGTCGATCAGTAGGTCCTTCATGATCATCATCGGCCATAAAGACTGTCTGCACGTGGGTAGACGTAGAAGGGACCGTAGAAGAGGTGCTCTCCATGTCATAACTTCGTACAGAGAAATCATCGGGGAACGTCGGAATGTCCTCCTCCTCGGACTCAGAAGGGGTGCTAACCCCTGTGTAGGAAGCTGCATCGTCTTGGCGAAGGCGGTCACCCTCGGGGACGTCCAAGTTTGTTTCATAATTCCAGTGGATCGCTACCCCCTGTATATCCTCTTGAAACACCGAGTTGTTGTATATGTTCAGGGGACTACCACCCCCAGCTTCGTTCACCCCCAGGGAACTCGAGGATGCACCCCCGGGTGTTGGAAGCTTCTTTCTGGAATGGGTGCCTAAGTAGACACCCCATGTGGTTGTCGGCGACAATCCTCCAGATGAGAGTTTTCTTGCAGTACTGGCTGAGATTGCGAGTAGGAGGAGCCTGTCTTCTTTCCTCCCTTGCCGACAGGAACCTTTCGAGTTGAATTACAGGAGGCGAAAGGAAATTTCTCGTCTCCCAAAATTTGTACATGTTTCTCGAGTTATCGTCGGACAGGTACTGGCTGTGCAGTCGTTGGAAGACGGACTGCCGATCATCAAGTGCTGCCGACTTGTCGCAGCAACAATTGATGATAACTTGGGTACAGAGATATCCCAGGAAGGGATCACCGCATGCCAAGGTTGCCTCTCTCTTCTTGCATTTGTGGATGAGTACTTCTCGCAAGTCGAGGGCTGTCACGCCCCAGAACCAGAATACTGGAGAGCGGGGGAATGACTCAGCCAGCTACGTATTACGGGTAGATGAATACCGTATAATACAATCAATGATGTCTAAAAGACGAGGGGGTGCATACTACATGAAAGTCTCACTATTGTCACTTCACATCTATTATCTCAATCCTTCAAGCAAGAAACAGAAATAGAGAACATGTGAGATAAAGCAGTAAGGCGTCCCAAACGCTCAGTCAAAATGTTCTTGAGATCTGGCTTTACAAAACATAGCCAGATGATGTAGTAAAGTATACATAATTATTTATCAGCTGCAGCCTGACTTAGTTACAATTTTGCAAAAGTAAGTGCAAGACAATCCGACTAACATGTCCATGCCAAACGGCAAAGTATAAAGTAAATAACAAAACGAGCGGGGAAGTAAGGAACCCACTCGTGTCCTCCTGCGATCATTTCTCTAGTATTGACCATCTTGGAGATGGAAGTAAGCTGAGCGCTCGGGGACTGGCTCTAAATTTGGCCATGCAAAACCAGAGAGGTTAGACCTCTAATAGCAAGTACCGCAAGGAAGCACGATACGAGAAACTGGAACCAGTAATAAGAAAATATGATAAGTAGATCTCTGCTTGCCACTGGAATTCACATAACATCACGACACTTCAAACCAACCTCCCAACCAAACAAGGACAGAAGTTGGCCCGTCATGTCCTGACATTCTGATCATCTTAGTTAGTTAACAGAGTAGATACAGTGCACAAACAAATCAATTTAAACGGCCATGCAACTACTACGGCTTGCTACTGTGAGTTCCAAGTTATCATGGGAATATGCAATAAGGATTCCTCAGTTCTTACTATGTGCAAGCAAGGCTAGTCTATCCAGTCAATCAATTGCGCCAATCATGAATTAGACGAGTCCCAGCGGGACGTCCGTCATCAATATACAATATATAATAAATAATATAAGCAGATACCACTCCTTGCCCGTGTGGCAGATTTGCAGTATCTGTGGGAACCAGCCGGCCTGTCGGGCACTTAATAGTCCCAAAGAGGGCTGCCATGTAAGAACTCGGAAATCCATTCTCTCCATGCAATCATTATTTTATTTAACTTAGTAGTCTCTACGTTGAGTGAAATCTCATATCGTGGATCATGGTCATTCAGAATGAGTACTTCCGTACAAGTATGATATGTCCAACTCTACAACGATACCCGTGCGATTATGTTGTACGTCTTACATAGCGTAATGCAACAATCAAAACTAACCACGGAATAATTATGCCTTGACCATCAAGTACACATGCTGCTTTTGTAGAAAATAAATAAATAAATTGAAGCCTGCATGTGTGCCTGTATGTCAATATTTGGGATCGGCCAATTGATTATAATAGTTCATAGTTAATATGAACGTGTCTCATTCATTCAATTCAATAAGACGACTAGCCAGTCTCTTAGTTCCAACTAGGAACGCATGATCAATTATTAGTCAAGGTCACAATCAATGTTAATTAATGCCAAGATAACAATCAATGTTAATTAATGTCAACTCAGGACAGAATCAGCCAGAAGACATTATGGGCTAGAGTTTATGCGGCCGAAAAAATAAAAGCTCATGCGGCCAGAAATTGCTCTTGCGGCCAGAATTTGCTCATGCGGCCAAAAATTGCTCATGCGGCCAGAATTTGCTCATGCGGCCAGAATTGCTCATGCGGCCAGAAATTGTTCATGCGGCCAGACTTGCTCATGCGGCCAGGATTTGCTCATGCGGCCAGAAATTGCTCATGCGGCCAGAATTTGCTCATGCGGCCAGAAATTGCTCATGCGGCCAGAATTTGCTCATACGGCCAGAAATTGCTCATGCGGCCAGAATTTGCTCATGCGGCCAGAAATTGCTTATGCGGCCAGAATTGTCTGGCAGATGAACATATAAATGACCAAAAATGCTTTTGGTCATAACTTTCTCAAATTAAGTCGAAATCTAACTTTTCAAAAGCCAAACTTTGGTAGAATTGAATTCTCTACAACATGGAACCACTTATTTTTGAAAACAACAAAATTTGATAGATTAAAACCATAAAAATCTATATGAAAAACCAAAACTTAAAACTTAGATCTACACCCAACCATCCATGGAAATCAAAAACTTCAAGAACTAAACTTGTAGAGAAAGAGAAGATAAATAACATAGAGTAAAAATAAATAGGGATGCATAAAATCCCTCATGGTGTGTAAGATGTACTTGCCTCTCCAAATGGGTGGGTGGAAGAGTAATGGAGGATGAAGAAGGAGAAGTAAATGTGAGTAATAAAGAGAGAGAAAGGGTTTTAGGGCTTTAAATGAAGGAGTGGTGGTAGGTGGAGAGTTGGGTTCATATTGAACCATCAAGGCCAAAAAATAAACCAACTAGGGCCGAACCGAAAAGCAAAGCAGAAAGTAAAATACAGAAAGTAAAATGCAGAAAAATAATTAACGTAAAATTAAAGGAATTAAAATACAGAACAATACATGATAAATATTAAAGAAATATATTTAAGCAGTACATGCATTTAAAATACATATTCTAGAAACGGAAAGTGGCAAGGGCAGATTGATTTACCTTTGCATCCGTTTTGTGGGCCCGGGTATCCGGAGCGCACGGATGCATTTGCTTCCTGATCTGAGGCTAGTAAAAGCACTTGCTCTCGATCGTTGTAGGATGACTTTTGGGACCTGTCCTGTTCGTTTGCCGTAGAGGGCTGGATACGGGAGGTTCTGTACAACTTTCTATCAGGGGCCCGTGTAACAGTTAACGGTACCAGCTGACGGTAGCAGATTGGACAGTTGACTAGGCTTGTTGGGCCCGCACTACTCTAGACTTCATCGACTTAGCACCCGAAGGTGCGTAGTAGGAAGAGTCCAAGTTGGAAGCTTCAACATCCTCAATGGGCCGTATGGGGTCGGGTCCGCATGAGAGACGGTCGAAAATAGAGCATCTGACAGGGCCGCATGGGGCATCCTGCTTGCTGTCAGGATTGGCTGCCACATAGAAACTTTGTCTGCGGCCAGGATTGGCTGTCGCATAGGCATTCTGCTTGCGGCCAGGATTGGCTGCGCATAGGCAGTCTGCTTGCGACCAGGATTGGCTGCCGTATAGGCAGTCTGCTTGCGGCCAAGATTAGCTGCCACATAAGCAGTCTGCCTGCGGCCACCTTCCTTATGCGACCTCTTCTTCGACTGCCTGATTTTTCCTTGTGCCCCCAAAAGTCTTGTATCGCAGTATTTTTCTCTGTCGAATTTGGGGACAGCGGGGTCATCTGTGGTTTGAAGCGAGGCCGCATGGGAACTTTGGCCATCGTCTTGAGTGGCGAGAGAAGTTTCTTCCAGAGCCTGGCGAGGGACAGTGGCCTTAGGCCTCCATGTCCTGTATCCTCTTTTCGGGATGGCTCGCTTCTATGCTGGACTGGTGCTCCCATCGGAGAGCATTTTCTCGAATGCTTGTTGATCGAAGCGAACAACAAGCATCTGCTGTGTAGAGCCGAGATTGGACGTGTCAGATTACGTCACCAATTTCTCATCAGTAGAGAAAGACGTCCCCGGCAGAGTCGCCATCCTGTTTGCTATTAAATATCATGCACAAAAATTATAGATAAATTGAACTTGATTGTAAACTCGCTTGTACAGAAGAAAGCCTAGAAATAAATCCTAGAGAACGATCTAAGTACAATTGTTTAAATTTTTGATTCTAGGGGGTGACGGTGGAGGCTCGGGAAAGTGTAGCAACTCTACCTTACTCCTTGGACTATCAAACACAGTCCTTGCTCTTGAAGAAATTGCCAGCCTATAACAAGGATGTGGTATCCTGCTATCTATAGTGATTTCTGAATGAAATATATTTTAGACCGCATAGATGGCCACGTGGCTATAACAGCACACGCGGACTCGATCTTTGGCTGCCAGCTGGTGGATTTGTTGAGATTTCTTTGTTGCATCAAATCTAGGTGGTTGAGACTTGGCCAACTTGCCATGTGTCCCCCCACAGAGTAGAGCCTAAATTGTTTTGGCTGCATAGTGGCCTTAGGAGCCTTTCTTCTACGGCTCGGCTCCACTTGGCTGCATGGGATCTTCGGGAGCATTCCTTCTGCGGCTTGGTTTCACTTGGCCGCATGGGATCTTCGAGAGCCTTGCTTCTGCGGCTCGAGTTCACTTAGCCGCATGAGGTCTCCAGGAGCCTTGGTTCTGTGGCTCGGCCCCACTTGGCCGCATGGTATCTTCGAAAGCATTCCTTCTGTGGCTCGAGTCCACTTAGTCGCATGAGGTCTCCAGGAGCCTTGCTTCTGCGACTCGAGTCCACTTGGCCGCATGGGGTCTCCAAGAGCCTTGTTTCTGCGGCTCGAGGCCACTTGGCCACATGGGGTCTTCGGGAGCATTTATTCTGCGGCTCGAGTCCACTTAGCCGCATGAGATCTCCAGGAGCCTTGCTTCTGCGGCTCGAGTCTACTTGGCCGCATGGGGTCTCCAAGAGCCTTGTTTCTGCGGATCGAGGCCACTTAGCCGCATAAGGCTTATACGGCTCTTCCTTCTGCGGCCTGGATCAACTTAGCCGCATAACGCCTATGCGGTCAGCAATGATTTGAGAGAATTTTGTTTGTCTCTCTTTTGACTTCTCAATGAAGATGAATTTGACCGATCCTCCTCCTTGGCGAGTGCTGACACTGCAAATTATGGATCTCCTTGTTCGAAGAATATTTGACGATGAATTCCCTCAAAAGATTATGATGCGCCGGGCTGAGATAATGCACCTAACTGAGATATCCGAGTAATGTGTCTAGTTGAAAGTAGGCCGTTACGAAGTCTTCAACTGGCATTATGCTTCTGAGATGATGTCGGAAAGGCACAGCAGGTTGTGGTCGCTGGAACACAGACTACTTTGGTGGTGGAGCCACTGTCTTGTGACAGCAGTAGTTGATGGCGACTTGAGTGCAGTGATGTCCTGAAAAGGGCTCATCGCACGTCAAGGTTGCTTCTCTCTCCTTGTGTTTGTAAATGACCACCTCTCGCAAGTCAAGAGCAGATTCATCTACCTTTGTATCTGTTTGTGGGCCCGTGTATCCCGAGCGCCCGGGTGCGTAGGTATCATAGGAAAACTTTTGGGACCTACCTGTCTGTTTGCCACAGAGGGCTGGACACGGGAGGTTCTGTAAAACTTTCTATCATGGGCCCGTGTAACAGTTAACGTTACCTGCTGACGGTCAACAGATTGGATAGTTGACTGGGCTTGTTGAGCCCGCACTGTCCTAGACTTCTTCGACTTAGCCCCCGAAGGTACGTAGTAAGAAGAGTCCAAGTTGGTGCCTTAGATTTCTTCGTACTAGCCCGTGAAGGTGCATAGTACTCATGATCTAACTTTATCCTTGCCAAGATGGCAAGTGAAGAACTTGTAGCCGATCCAGAAGAAGAAGAAGCACTGTTGCAACTTTTTGTGGCTCGAACGGGCTCCCTGGACACGAGCTCCCTTTTCTTTTCTTCTTTTTATTTTGGTGCCTTTTTTAACAAAAGCAAGGGGGCTCTATATATAGAATGGAATGAGCCCTTTCTTCAACTTTTTGATATGGAACTAAAAGCAATATCCCCTTTTCCATGCTTCTACAACTGCGGCATAGGCTGGACGTACCCACGTGCTCGTGCCCCTAAACAGGGTACCGGTCGTGACAATAGCAGTACATAGCAAAAAACTACCATGACATATACATGAAAGTATCAAGCATGAAGAAATAAAAAACATGAACAAATTTAAAATTTATCAAACTTGGGTACACTTGCGGTATACCGACGGTATACTATAGTATACCGGCGGTATGCCGGACAATGGGAACACAAAACTTCATGGAAAAATATAATGCACATGATCGGTATTCCGACGGTATAGACCAGTACACCGGTCATATACCATTAATTGTAACAGCATATTTTCAGCTTAAAAACTACCCACAAACCTGTGTGCCGTCGGTATACACGGGTATACCGACAGTATGTTGTTTGTGTCCGAGAAAATAACACTAAGAACTTGAAATAAATTTTAAAAACCAAGACTAATTCCGAAAGTTGTAGAATTCAAATATAACCATGAAAATAATACTAGAGGAAGGTCGTGCATGGCCTGTATTGTAACCTCTTTTCCCGAATTTTCAAAAAATTTATTTTTTTGTTGTTATGTTTAAAGGTTTTTATTGTGTCGAATTTTTATAAAAGATATTTGCGATTATTTTGCTATCAAGAAATAGATTTAAGTTGAATGATTTTAATCTTTCAAGTTTAAGAAAAGATATTTTGTTCTCGAATTCGATTAATTAAAATGTAAAAGTATGTTGCTATTTTTGGTCTTTCAAAAGGTTGGTCTCCAGAAGCGGTTTTAAAATCGTAATTATTTCTGAGCGATAAAGAGATTTCTTCGAGTATTTTAGACTCAGTTTTTATTTATAAAAATATACCTTTTACTGTTCGGTGGCATCGAGTAATATTTTAAATTAACTCGATAATCAATTATTTGATTTGATTAAGTTTATACGATTTAAATTATTTTGATAAATATTAAATATCATTTTTAAGTTATTATGTTGATCATTTATTCGATTTGGATTATACAAACCAGTTGATAAATATTGATCGTTGATTAAGTTAATATTATCATTAATAGATCATCAAGTTAGATTTGATAAGTTTTATAGTTTAAATATTTTTAAAACAAAATACCCTAATGTATATTTAAATAAATATCTTAACTAATCTTGCTTTCCTTTAAATCAAATTTTGATAGGATTTCACCCGGCCAAAGCCACGAGAATTAGGATTCCATCAAATCCTTTCTCATCATCTCAATAGGATTTAAAGAGAGAATATATAAATTTATATAGCAGTAAAACTCTCGGCCCTGGATATCATAAATTATTGCTGCCCTCTTCCCTTCCTCCCGGCCAGAGCCATCCCTCTCCCCTGTGACTCCCCCACCATCAACAGTTGAGCACCATCATCATCGTCATCACAATCATGGACATCCCGACACCAAAGCCACCAAAAGAACATTACCACCACCACTGCCATGACAACAAACAATCATTGCTTGAACCCACCGCCTCTAGCGTAACGATCGCCACAGGAACTGATTGGGTCGTGCCTCTTCAAATCGAGTCCCTCCGCCCCATGACCGGCCGATGACACATCCCAACGGAGCACGGTCGCCTTAGTGGATGTGTCCAGATTTTCGCTGCCGCTACACATCCGGCACTCGTCCACTACACGTGCGCCGCGACCCACCGATCTTCGCCGCCCCAACACCGACTATGTTTCTCGAACGTCCACCGCGGCATCGAGACCAGGCCCGGCGAGCGCCTTCCAGCCTCTACTCCCGTGTCGTACGATCCGGCGAACCCGTTCCCGTACGGCCGCCAGATTCGGTTCTCCCAACACCGTCGCGAGCAAGCTGACGCCGGTCGACGACCTCTTCCCCGCACGATGTACGGACCCACCATGCCTCCACGCGCGACTTTAGGTCATCTTCCCCTCCTTCTCGATCTTCCTTTCCCATGACCAGAGCCGCCAACGAGCTTTGTGCAGCGCCGGAGCCACCATCGTGTAGTGTTCAGATCCACCGACCGTCGTTCTCCTTCCACGCGAGCGTCGGCCGTCGTGTCAGACCCTCCGGCCATGCCCCCCCGAATCTTTCCCGCGCCTTCTCCTCCATCACCAGCTCCGCCGACGAGCACCACGTGCAAGCACCTCAACTCCGCACCGGCGACTGCCCTCCACGGCCGCTGCTCGCAGCCGGCCGTCCAGCACCAGAACCCCATTGGTAATGCTCTCTCTCTCCACTCTTCTTCTGCTTATTGGGAAAATAGAGAAGAAGACATGAGTACATACTTCTCTCAAATGAAAATCTCTTTCTCTCTCTCTCTCTCTCTCTGTACTAATGACAGGGCGAGTAACCATGTTGCATTGAATATCTACATTAGT
This sequence comes from Iris pallida, assembly GCA_029216955.1. Classification (NCBI taxonomy): domain Eukaryota; kingdom Viridiplantae; phylum Streptophyta; class Magnoliopsida; order Asparagales; family Iridaceae; genus Iris; species Iris pallida. The sequence goes on along the minus strand of JANAVB010009198.1, from coordinate 15,029,392 downwards.
AGTATTATAATCTTAGATACAAGAACGTATATACTAATATAATTTTTAGTATTAATCCAATGAGCATTACCTGTATAAACTATTTCTATTAAAAGTACATATTTATTAAATATATCCATAAAATTATAATATTTGGCTTAGCCTACATTGATTTCAAAATTTAGTTTTAAATCGTAAATATTTTGTAGATTATTAATATTTATCTAAAAATATTTTGACCCACAAAGTATGAAATAATTTCCTAGTATTTTGCAAATATTTGTCTAAAATATATTGACTAATATGAATATAGTTTTCTAGAATTATTTACTAAAGTTATATATATTCCTTTCGGGTCTATCGTAACCGTGACTGGTCATATGTCCATAATTTCTGTGATTCTAACTTCGTCATATCGATCCTAGGTAAATCGGTATAACCTGGACCCAATGACACGGTCTGTTCCATCATTACAGGCCGTCTTACACACTTACGATATCCGCGACTATTCTGGACCCAACAGGATTATCGGTTTCACCAGCAAAGGACCACATGCAAGTACACTTTCTAATTGCTTTCGATTTATAGTAGTCTTTTCATTTCATGTTTATACATATGTCTTACTGCTTGTTGACATGCTCGTCACACGGACTAGTCGGGAGGAGAAATATCTTAGTAGACATGTGGACTACCCAGAACTATCCCATGAGTCTATTCTTGAATAATAGCAGCTGCACACGACACGTACAGGGTGCCGGATTTACCCCTAGTCGTTCACATATCGAAACTGATATTTTACATCACATAGATAGTTATATTTTATTTGTTTTCCTTGTCTTCTTCACCACTTGTCATGTCATCAGTACTTTCTAGTTTTTATCTCTCATATATTATTTTCATGTCTTGTAAATTCTATTATGTTTTCCATTGCCGTTGGTTTGTGTGCTTGTTCCATTCCTGACTGTAAACCAACATTTTTTAGGTTAGCCATGGATTCACTTAGCTTTGGAAGATACGGGTGTACTTGCCGAAATAAACCTAGAAATAGATAGCAGTGGTATTATTTTTATTAAATGTGTAAGAACATTGTATTTTCTTTCCAATATAAATTTTGTAATTATTATAATAAATCTTAGAAATGTGAATGAGCAATAAAGTTGTTATTTTGTGATTTTGAGCATCTTGGCCGTGACAGCATTCTACCGTCGACTCTGCGGCGTAGGCTGGCTTGGACACGTCTCGTATCCGAAAAAGCGGGTGCGGGTCGTGACAAGTTTTTGTGGTGGCCCATGCAGGCCCATTTTCGTAAAAGATTACGAACTCGTGATAGTACTTAAGTTAGTCGTACTATTGCGAGCCTGCGACTAGGGAATGCTCATTCACAATTAGGATTAAATTAATTTAGAAGAATGACTAGGAATAGGAGTCCCTTATTAATTTGATTATTGGGTAGTTAAGGATTAGGCCATACAATTTACTAAATTTAGATGACCTGGAAGGTTTTATAGATACATTATTACATTTTGATACGACGATATGACCTAAGGTGGGTAGACTATTTATCCATCAACTTAGGCCTTCCTAGCCATAACCTCCCTTTCCGAAAGTTTAGAAAATGTTCTTTTATTTATTTGTTTGAATTAAATGTAATTTTTAGAATTTTATAAATATTTATTATAGAATGCCTTAGTCATGGTTAAATTTTGGAATGCCAAATGACTAGAAATAATGGCGCGGACAGTGCAGTGGCATGCTTTAACTAGTGTATTAGCTGTGGTTGAGAAGATCGAACAATAAGTGGGTTCAAACTAGGAAAACCAGGCCAAGTTGTGACTTGACCCAAAATATGTGTATATATTTATTTATTACTAGGATTATTGGCTTTTAGAAATTTTGATTGTTCCAAACTAGCCCGAACTCAACCCAAGTCTTGGTGGTCATGAAGTGCGACCAACGTCGTCCATGTATATATAGATGTGTATATATTGGTAGTCCATTTCTAGTATTGTGAATAGTTTCTACAAATTATATATTGAATATAATATATGTATTATTGCTATTCAAATTTACATTTTCTTAGAAATAAGATAACCTTCTCTTAGAATGATATTTTAGAATTTTTGGGATTTACTTAGGCTATACATATGTACTTGTGTATAAATATATTCATAATAGGTAGACATAGTGTTTTCTTTTTTACATATTTTTCCTTGAACTTGAATATTAGAGAAATATAAATTTAAGTTTATATTTCTTTTGCCTTCGGTCATTTTCTCCCTAACCATGATCATTTTTACAATTTCATCTTATGACTTTTCTAAACATCGCCATAGCATAAGTTCTTATCACTTATATTCTTTTCCTTGGACCTAAGGAATTATTTTTATAATAACTTCTTACTCAATTGTCTATTAATCACGAGATAAGTTTTTGGGATTCAAAAGTTTCCTCTCAATCGTTGAATATTGAATATCTGCGAAATAAGGATTATAAGATCTTTACTTATTTTGACTTCGATCATTATCCTTCCTAAGCAATTTTTTTAAGAAGCTGATCTTATACTTGAAGAACAGATACTTGCACTTTTTCTATCTTTACCAACTTGTATGATATTTTAAACTCCTTTGATATTCTTGGAGATATAGTTGGAATAATTTTGATGGCTTACGATGACAAGACAGCAACGTACTGTCGTCACTTATTTAAATTATCAAGACTGTGGGTTCATTGCAGCCAGCAGCGCACTGGTGTGGCATGTTCCCCAAGTTGTAAGTATGAGATATCGAATGTCATTAAAAGCTATAGCTTAGTTGCCCTAATTTTTTATCCTTGAATTATTATGTCAAGATTGGATATAGTTGATAGGGTATTCACTACCACATCCTCATTTGAGTCATAGAACCAAGAGTTTACTGCAGCTAGCTGTACACTGGCGAGGCATAAATTCTCGGTAAAATGACTTTTATTATGTTTACAAGTTTCGAATACCATAGAGACTACGTCTTATTAGCATATAACCATTAAGTTTTCCAATTAATTTATGCTTACTCCTAGTCACAATCTTCTCAATACAGCGGTAATTCTCCCTTCCTTCCTTATCCTTCTATTTTTCAGATTGTCATCTTTTAATGTAATTTTGACTGGATCCCTCAACTTATCTAGATTTTGATTCTAAACTTGTGCCTCAATAATTGTAGATAAATTTTTAAAGCATTTTGGATTTGATCATCCTTCAATAATTTCGATCATGACTAGACTCCTTTTATTATATTTCGATCGAGTCAATTCATATCCTTTCCTAGGTTTGATTATACAATCATGTCTAAACAGTTTTGCTTAACTAATTGAGCGTTCCTAAACAAATTTGATCACGACTAAACTCGCTTGACTATAATCATAATCATGCAAATATTTCAGATCAATTATTGCTAATGATTCTTCCATTTAGATCATGACTATTTGACCTGGTTCATGCTCGTACCAACTTTCAAATTTTATCATGCATGGTTGATTTGCATGATTAACCTTGATCGTGACTGTACCATAACTTACATCTATGGAACTATAGCTTTGTTTAGATTGCATCTAGAACCTTGATCATTCTTTAGAAATTCGGTCGTAACTAGACCATATTGACTGTAATTGGATCATGCCAAAATCATTTCAATTTAAACCATCCTTAAACATTAGGTTGTCAACCAGACCAATTTGACCGAATATTGATCGTGCCAAAATGACTTTCTCGCGACTAGACAATTTTGATTACATTCTGACCAAGTCAATTCGCATATTTTCTAGATTTTTTACTCTGTAATCTTACCTAAATAGTTACTCGAGTTAATCATGCCCAAACAATATTATTTTTTATTTTTCTTATTAACTAACATTATTTCGATTATATCCTTGACCATTATGGCTAGACCCTTGATTGTACCTTATTTGTGCTTTGTGGTATCGATTATATTCACGATCTAACTCATTTTGATCACTGATCATACCATCTCTTGATTATACCCTTAAGCATGCTTGAACATGTCATTCGAAATTTTGAGGGAGAAATTCTCTAAGGTGGGTAGAGTCTCCATTGATGAATGGTCCTTAACGTTATTGTACAAAAAAAATATTTTTTGAATATTTTACATCATTTTAGGATTCAAGATCACAGCCTAAGTTTATAACCCCAAACCATATCTACTTATTTATTTCTCAAATTCCAACCTTCTTGGTTAATTCCTTGATTAATATTTATTACTAAAGAAAATTTTCTATCCTTGATCAATTCTATCTTGTCCGACGATATTTTTTTCCTACATTTTTCTTCTGACCTATCGATCCTATCTGTCCTAGCCATTCCTATAAATTCGAGGACGAATTTATTTCTAAGGGGGGTAGATTTGTAACCTCTCTTCACGAATTTTCAAAAAATTTATTTTGTTGTTGTTATGTTTAAAGATTTTTATTGTGTCTAATTTTTATAGAAGATATTTGCGATTATTTTGTTATCAAAAACTAGATTTAAGTTGAATGATTTTAATCTTTTAGGTTTATGAAAAGATATTTTGTTCTCGAATTCTATTAATTAAAATGTAAAAGTATGTTGCTATTTTTGGTCTTTCAAAAGGTTGGTCTCCAGAAGCGATTTTAAAATCGTAATTATTTCTGAACGATAAAGAGATTTCTCCGAGTATTTTAGACTCAGTTTTTATTTATAAAAATATACCTTTTACTGTTCGGTGGCATCGAGTAATATTTTAAATTAACTCGATAATCAATTATTTGATTTGATTAAGTTTATACGATTTAAATTATTTTGATAAATATTAAATATCATTTTTAAGTTATTATGTTGATCATTTATTCGATTTGGATTATACTAACCAGTTGATAAATATTGATCGTTGATTAAGTTAATATTATCATTAATAGATCATCGAGTTAGATTTGATAAGTTTTATAGTTTAAATATTTTTAAAACAATATACCCTAATGTATATTTAAATAAATATCTTAACAAATCTTGCTTTCCTTTAAATCAAATTTTGATAGAATTTCACCCGGCCAAAGCCACGAGAATTAGGATTCCATCAAATCCTTTCTCATCATCTCAATAGGATTTAAAGAGAGAATATATATATTTATATAGCAGTAAAACTCTCGACCCTGGATATCATAAATTATTGCTGCCCTCTTCTATTTCTTTCGGCCAGAGCCATCCCTCTCCCCTGTGACTCTGTCACTACCACATTTCTAGCTTGAGGGTATTTTTATCATTTTGGGTAAATTTTGAATTTTTAATTAATTTAATGACTTGGTGAATTCTAGTTTGACTTTGACTTGTTGAGACTAGTGGACTAGCCTAGAACCTAACCCTAGCTATGGTAACCCTAGTCTAACTTGGGTTAACCCATTTTAGTCATTAGAGATTAGTTTTAGAATGAGAAAATTTGGTTTAGTGAATTTAAGTCATGACTTATGGTTTTATGAAATGGCTTATGACTTCATAACTTAATTAATCATAACTTAAGCCCATGGGCCAATTTAGGAAACCCTAACCCTAATTATTCAACTCATGACCAGCCATGGGAGAACCCCTCCCTATTTAATATCATGTTGAGGAGTTCTTGCCTCTTTTAGAGCTTGACCTAGAAATTGAAGAAAATATATTTTCTCCCCTTCCAAAAATCTCCATAAATTCATTTTAATTCCTTTTCAATCCTAATCTTTTGCATTAGGATCTAATTCTGGGTTGTTTATTATTTCTGGAGGTTAATCTCAGTTTTTGGTTCATTTGGAGCTTTGGAGTTGGTATTTGGAATCTTTCTATTGGGGCTTTCTTGGAGGATTAACACACATAGGTAAACACCCTCAAATTGTGATTTAATCCTAATTTTAGTGCATGATGGCTTAGGAATAGGTGTCCCCTAGCTACTGTTGAAATTTTGTGTCATTTGCATTAGTTACGTGTCTGTATCGGACACGTATTAAACCTATAGGCTAGGTGTTCGACGAAATGCCCGAACCGACTCGATTTGCTGTTTTTGCAAATCTATTTGAATAGAACCTAGATCTAGGGTTTGCTTATGGATTTCTAATGTTTCTTCCTAATTTTAGTTTCGTGACTTGTCCACATGGGGACACGAACACGCTGACCGTGCGCACGTACACTGTGTCCTGCATCACGGGGCTCATAACTCCCGACACAGGACACGTAGACACGCCAAAATTGGTGAGCATGATGGGGAATTGTCTGCCACCATCCTCCCAAAATTTGGGTCGATATGGTTGCGTGTGCGAGGAGAAATCCTCCCTGCGCTGGCCGTGTGGCCTGTCGATGCGCGCGCAAAAGCACTGCTGATACACGATCGTATCAGACACAACACGTGTCATGGATACTGTACAGGCGGTCCTAGGGGTAGCCCTACTCCTGGTGCATGTGTACGCAAGGCCACGTGTCACCACATGGCCTGTGTCGCGTGCGGGACACGCGTGCATGCGTGCACGACACTGTGCACTGTACAGTGCACTCGTGTGTCTTTGAGTGTGCTGGACACGTTCGTGTCCACTTGGTGGGACACGAATGCCTTGTTTGACACGTGTACACAAGTCACATTAGTTACCAACCTTTAAATTTGCATATTAACATGATTTATTGATCGAAATTTGAATTTCCCCCTGTGGACTGATACATGCTTTCTGTTTTTAATATTCTGAGTTCATTCCAGTTTCAAACTAATTTCTTAATGTTTATTTGCCATATTGAGTTCAACTACATGTGTATTAGTCTATTACAAGATTGTTTACTGATTTGTGTTAGGTTTCAGGGTTCAAATTGGATTTTCGAGTAGGGATTGGGTTGTTCAAATAGGATGTCTGATACATGCTTCAGTTTTAATTTCTTAGTTTTAAATTCCTGTTTTAAACTGATTTGAATGTTAAGTTTCGTGATTAATCATCTATACATGTGTATTAGACTATGTTAATGTTAGTTATTAATTGGTGTGGGTTTTTTAGCTTTCGAATGGAGTTTTTGGATGATAAATTGATATTCAATGGGCTGTGACTGATACTCTATTCCTGTGTGATGGTTTCCTTTATAAACTGTCAATTTGATTTCCATTATAAACTGTCATTTGAATTTTTCCTGAAAACCAAATCTGGGAATTAAATTCTGAACTTCTTCCCTTTTCTCTAAACTGATTTCCAATGTAAATTAATTTTGCTATGTTAAATCATCACATGTTAGTGTTGTTGAATGATGGGTTGTAATGGTGTTGGGGACTATTTGGATTCAAATTAGTGAATGTGATATATGGTTTCGAATTTGACATTAATAGTTAGGTTGAGATGTTTATAACTGTCATTTGATTCCACTCCTAACACTATACTGTCACACCAATATCCATGTGACACTACACTATCATATACACCCATGTATCCACACTACTTCTATCACTAAACTGTCATATATCACTCTATGTTTCACTCACTGCCACCTTAAACACTCTACACACACATACATGTAACTACACTTCCTAATAACCTATTACACTCTACTAGCCAATTGTCACTAGACACACACACCCTCACATTATACATCACTGTTCACTAATTCCTTTTTATCACACATACTCTCGTGTCTCCATATCACACACATGTTCATAACTCTCTACACACACACATGCTATTCCCTATCACCCTATGCATATATTTATATATATATATATATATATACATATATATCTATATATGTGATATATATTATCATGTAGCCTATATATGTATAAATGTGTGTTAGTATATAAATTGGATATATTTTATTGTATATATATGTGAGAGTAGACTTTATGTAGAAATGTGTGATTAGCCTATATACAGGGCACATAGCCTATGGCTCATTGCCTATGTGTATGGCATGGATGCCTAGTAATTGTGTTGTTGGCTTGTATAGCCTAGATAGTGTGTGTGCTTGCTAGAATAGACTGGTTAGGCTTAGTAAGACTTATTTGGCTTAGGCTTGACCTAGTTGACCTAGTTTGACTAGTCTAGATGACTAGAGTTGACCGAGAGTTGACTTTAGTCCAGTTTGACCCCAAACATCATGTAGATGCATTGTAGCAGTCTGTTATATCATTTTAGACTTATAGTGACTTGTACTGTTCTATAGGAGACAAAAACCACTCCTCGGACAATAGATACTCTTCAGATACTCAGGATACAGGCGAGTACATTCTCTGATCATTTCATATCTTGCTTAGGAGTGTATTTTCTGCTTTAGATTACTTTATATGATGCTGACATGCTGGAAACACGGATTAGTACTATATGGATCTTGTCGTGCGATGTTATCTCCTTAGCGGATACATCGGGTATTTCATATTTGTGTACTTTATCATGAGCAACGTGTACTCCTTGTGTTCGTGCTTTTCGTGTACAAATCGTGTGAAATCGTGTATACTCATGTGCTCACATGATCTTCGTGTACGACTATACTTCGTGTGCAATAACATAACTTGGCTAGATCCTTGTGTACTGATTGGGGTGGGGGAGTAGAAGTGATTATGTATTCAATCCAGTAGATTACTCGTGTGCAACCTCTTTAGATTACTCGTGTACAACATCGTGCCGTTTACATAACCGTCTTGTACTCTAAATCACTAGCACTGTTAGTTCTTATATATATTGTATCTATTTACTTACAGTCTTCTATTTTACATTATGTTGTTCTTCACTTTCCTGTATCTTACTCTCTAGCATGTTTATATTTCCTAACCCGTTATGATTTGTTGAGATGTACTGTACTCGCTCCGATCCTGACTGGACCTGTTGAAAATATTACAAAGGACGAGGCTGAGGCGTTCTGTCCCACCTATTACGGTGTGACCCTAGAGGACTGTTGTGACCTGGACCAGTAGCAGGACCCATTAGCAGTGGATGATACTCCCTTAGATTAGGATGTCTTTCATTGTACTTATTCTGGATTACTGTATTGAGATTCTGAGATGTTTTGGGATATGAATTATCTTAGACACTTAGACTTATCTGGATTGTATTTCTATGGATTTTATTATGTTCTTATCTATTTATCTATCTTTTATCATGCTCTACCTTAGATGTGATTGAGACTGTATTTGCTATGTCATCTCCATTCGGAGTGTATATCTGTACAGGTACCTTATAAATTGTTAGATGTTTGACCTAGGACAGCGTTCTACCGCCGACACTGCGGTGTAGGCTGGACGTACCCACGTCTCGTGCCCTTACTCTAGGGTGCGGGTCGTGACACGTTTTTAGTGGTGGCCCATGCAGGTCTAGTTTATAAATGTAGTGGTATTCGAACTAGAGTATCACTACAGCCTGCAGTAGGATTAGGATATTTTTGAGGGTACTCAATCACACTAGAAAAAACTCTTAATCAGATTCACTTTATCTAAATTTTCTATTTATTGTCTTCCCTTGAATATAAACTGTCATCCTCTGATTTTTTGCTTCATTCTCAGTAATTGCTTCTTGTTTTGATCTGTCTTCATGATGGTTATGGAGATATGATCTCATCGCTCCGGTCCGAAGGATACCATCGAGAGGCTAGCCATCTCTCGTCCTATTCAGCAGGGCCTCGAGACACTTAGACTTATCTGGATTGTATTTCTGTGGATTTTATTATGTTCTTATCTATTTATCTATCTTTTATCATGCTCTACCTTAGATGTGATTGAGATTGTATTTGCTATGTCATCTCCATTCGGAGTGTATATCTGTACAGGTACCTTATAAATTGTTAGATGTTTGACCTAGGACAGCGTTCTACCGCCGATACTGTGGCGTAGGCTGGACGTACCCACGTCTCGTGCCCTTACTCTAGGGTGCGGGTCGTGACACATTTTTAGTGGTGGCCCATGCAGGTCTAGTTTATAAATGTAGTGGTATTCGAACTAGAGTATCACTACAGCCTGCAGTAGGATTAGGATATTTTTGAGGGTACTCAATCACACTAGAAAAAACTCTTAATCAGATTCATTTTATCTAAATTTGCTGTTTATTGTCTTCCCTTGAATATAAACTGTCATCCTCTGATTTTTTGCTTCATTCTCAGTAATTGCTTCTTGTTTTGATCTGTCTTCATGATGGTTATGGAGATATGATCTCATCGCTCCGGTCCGAAGGATACCATCGAGAGGCTAGCCATCTCTCGTCCTATTCAGCAAGGCCTCGAGACCGCAGCTCCTGTTGTGCCAACTCAGGTTGGCGTTTCTGCTACATTAGAGGTACACCTCCATTTATACAGAGACCTTTTTTCCATTATTCCCAATTTCTTTCAGCAGCAGTGGTTTATGCAGCAGCAGGTCAGGAGAAACCAGCAAGGGCGAGCTTTCGCCAGGACAGTCGAGGATGCACAGCTATTTGAGATCTTGCTACAGGTTCCGAATTTCTCGATTCTATTTCCACAATTGCCTCTTATAACTATCTTGAAATTCGATTCCATCTGCTCCTTGTTGACTAATTAATTTTGTTCTGCTGTTCTGTTGTTCTGGTATTATGTTTGTTTTCTTCTGAGAAAATCATATGGGCTAGGTCACCTCAGTTATGGGATCTAGAATCTTCGATAGTGTTAGCTGGCATAGTGAGGACATATAGTCAGATTTTGGATGTATTTCTTGGGTGTGGAAATTTAAGGTTTTCGTCGTCGCATACGGCAATGCGAAAATTTTAAATACCATGAACCTAGAGGTATGTACCTTAGTCAAGGACTCTGTGATTATCGTAGCCTTGCTCACTAGCATGACGAAGACTCTGAACAACATGATTTTGGACAGACGCATATGATTATCATACCCTTCTGTTGTTATAAAAATTGTATTCCATCATCAAATAACTTAGGAGTAGGGATATTTAGTTTTATAGAGCTTATTCATATGTAGTTCTTTCATAGTGTAATGATATGATGACTTGTAGAGTGTCTGTACCCTAGAGATGATAGTTAGCATTGGTATTAGAATAGTAACCTATTGTAGATGATTTCCCTGTTATTTATAATACCAACCAGTTTACATATAGGATGTTAGTATGCCTTACAGTCTTGATGATTGTTATTATTTTCCCTTACCTTTTTCCAGTGATGCACCCATGACCAGAGCCTGTCCTTGAGTATAGTTGTATTTTTACCTAAGACTGAGAGGTCTATATATATAGATAGGTTACAGATGGTATTGGCATATGGGATATGGGTTTGGTTGGTATCTATAGGTCATTATTGTATAGGATTATTGACATGTTGTTAGCCTATATTGGTCCAGTTTCTATTTTAGTTAAGTTCTCTTTGTGTTGAGTTCAGTCATGTTTGATCAACCTTTATAGGCAGTGCGCAAACTTTTCACTAGATACCCTGTTCCCTTGGATCATACTTGTACAAGTTGTTCACTGCACTCAACATTTCATTACCTACCATATTGCATCATAGATTTCACTGGACCATTGTTCAGATCCCAATTATTGACTCACCAATATAACCATCAACCCCTTATCATATTCGACATATCTGGAGAGTTAGTATCATGCATATTAGAGGTCTGCACTCATCCTTACTTCTGTACATGGTGACCTACTGCATCTCTTAGCATTTTACCTTACTTGATAGCCTTACAATACCCTTCATTATAACCTGCAGTACCTACCTACAAAACCTTTTGGGCAGGGTTGTTCAGTCCATTTAGGACAGTTGTATTCATTGGGGATATAATGTGGGTTGTTGATAAGAGTTCTCCCTTGATTCTGTCCCTCTTTCATTGTATTAGATACAGATGATAGCCCATCTATCCAGATACATGTCCAAACCCTTTCTTTCATTGTTGGTTCAGTCATCCAAAAGCCTCTACCTGGGCATTGGTTCAATTTTCCATATGAAGGTGTCCTGCATGTGATTTTTCTGCATCTTCATGTGCAGCCATGCTACACCACTGTTTTGTCCCAACATACCCTGCAGTATCTGACCTCTTCTTGGAGTGATAGGCATGTAGTAGGGAGTTGGTGTTATTAGACTTTGAGTAGAGTTGAGGTGATAAGGGTAAAGCATATATATATATATATATATATATATATATATATATATATATATATATATATATATATATATATATTTATATATATATATATATATATATATATATATATATATATATATATATATATATATATATAGCTTGTATATATGTAATATATTTTGATTTGGTATGTAGCATGCACTCATTTGCAGTATACTGCCTATTGCATTCCCTGTACACCAGTTTGGTTCACTTCTTTCATACCACTGTCATACATGTAGTTAGTTCAGCCAGATAGAAAGAAGAGCCCAGGTTGATCTAGAGGCATGTTTCAGTCACCATGTAGGTTTCCTTTCACTTTGACTTTACAAGTGGACCCAAATGTCCTGTCCTTTAGCTTATAAATTTAGTCTCCTTAGCATCATTCCCTTTTGCCTATATTGATGTTTCAGACCATTCATCCTTAGCCTAAATTCTAAGCATTTGTTTCAGTCCCTTATAAGTTTAGTCCACTTTAATCCTTTGATGATCAGTTATATATATATATATATATATATATATATATATATTATATATATATATATATATATATATATATATATATATATATATATATATATATATATATAGATGATATACTTAGGATATATACGATGGATTGTTGTTCTTGAGCTTATGTATATGTGGTATTTGGGATTTGTGTGTTTAGATTATGGGTATTTAGTTATGGGTGACTTGATACGATTTGGGAAGTTAAGAGTTAGTCTATTATAGAGTTTTTCTTTTGCTAAATTCTAGTTGCCAACACCTAGATAGCTACCATAGGTAAAATCCTAAGAAGTTGACCAGTTGTTGACCAAATGCTTGGATGTTAACAAATTTACTAGTTGTTGACCATTGTCTATGTTTGACTTAGTTGACTGGAGATAGGATTAGAAACAGGTTGTTGTTGTGTTTGTTGATCATGTTTGATTATTTAGTAACTTGAGATCTTGCTTGTGATTAGGTTGGAGACATGGTTTTTCTGCGAATATCACCGACTCGTGGTACTATATGTTTTGGTGGAGGTGGGAAGCTTAGCCCGCGCTTCATCGAACCTTTCGTGATCAGCGGGAGGGTTGGTGATGTGGCTTTAAGGCTGGACTTGCCACCTGCACTAGTGGGTGTCCACAACGTATTCTACGTATCACAGTTGAAATGGTACGTGGTTGACCCTAGCCATGTGCTTGATCATTTGGAGATTGAGGTTGGACCTACTCTCAGTTATCCAGAACAGCCAGTGGAGATTCTGGATCATCGAGAGAAGGTGCTGAGAAACCAGGTGATACCCTTGGTTTGCGTCGCATGGAGACATCATTCTCCAAGAGAGTCGACCTGGGAGTGGGAGGATGAGATGCACGAGCGATACCCATATCTGTTTGCACCGTGAGATATGATTATCTATCCTTCTTATCAGTTTAGTTTCGCCTTTTAATTTCGAGGACAAAATTATTTTAAGGGGGGTAGATTTGTCACTACCACATTTCTAGCTTGAGGGTATTTTTGTCATTTTGGGTGAATTTTGAATTTTTAATTAATTTAATAAATTGGTGAATTCTAGTTTGACTTTGACTTGCTGAGACTAGTGGACTAGCCTAGAACCTAACCCTAGATATGGTAACCCTAGTCTAACTTGGGTTAACCCATTTTAGTCATTAGAGATTAGTTTTAGAATGAGGGGATTTGGTTTAGTGAATTTAAGTCATGAATTATGGTTTTATGAAATGGCTTATGACTTTATGACTTAATTAATCATGACTTAAGCCCATGGGCCAATTTAGGAAACCCTAACCCTATTTATTCAACTCATGACCAGCCACAGGAGAACCCCTCCCGATTTAATGTCATGTTGAGGAGTTCTTGCCTCTTTTAGAGCTTGACCTAGAAATTGAAGAAAATATATTTTCTCCCCTTCCAAAAATCCCCATAAATTCATTTTAATTCCTTTTTAATCCTAGCCTTTTGCATTAGGATCTAATTCCTGGTTGTTTATTATTTCTGGAGGTTAATCTCAGTTTTTGGTTCATTTGGAGCTTTGGAGTTGGTATTTGGAATCTTTCCATTGGAGCTTTCTTGGAGGATTGACACACATTGGTAAACACCCTCAAATTATGATTTAATCTTGATTTTAGTGCATTGTGGCTTAGGAATAGGTGTCCCCTAGCTACTGTAGAAATTTTGTGTCATTTGTATTAGGTTACGTATCCGTATCAGACACATATCGAACCTATAGGCTAGGTGTTCGACGAAATGCCCGAACTGACTCGATTTGCTGTTTTTACAAATCTATTTGAATAGAACCTAGATCTAGGGTTTGCTTATGGATTTCTAATGTTTCTTCCTAATTTTAGTTTCGTGTCATGTCCACACGGGAACACGAACACGCTGACCGCGCGCATGTACACTGTGTCCTGCATCACGGGGCTCATAACTCCCGACACAGGACACGTGGACACGCCAAAATTGGTGAGCATGATGGGGCATTGTCTGCCACCATCCTCCCAAATTTTTGGTCGATATGGTTGCATGTGCAAGGAGAAATCCTTCCCGCACTGGCCGCACGGCCTGTCGATGCACGCGCAAAAGCGCTGCTGATACGCGATCGTATCAGACATGACACGTGTCATGGACGCTGTACAGGTGGTCCTAGGGGTAGCCCTACCCCTGGCACACGTATACGCAAGGCCATGTGTCACAACGTGGCCTGTGTCATGCACGGGACACGCGTGCATGCGTGCACGACACTGTGCACTGTGCAGTACACTCGTGTGTCTTTGAGTGTGCTGGACACGTTCGTGTCCACTTGGTGGGACACGAATGCCTTGTTTGACACGTGTACACATGTCACATTAGTTACCAACCTTTAAATTTGTATATTAACATGATTTGTTGATCAAAATTCGAATTTCCCCATGTGGACTGATACATGCTTTTTGTTTTTAATATTCTGAGTTCATTCCAGTTTCAAACTGATTTCTTAATGTTTATTTGCCATTTTGAGTTCACCTACATGTGTATTAGTCTATTACAAGATTGTTTACTGATTTGTGTTAGGTTTTAGGGTTCAAATTGGATTTTCGAGTAGGGATTGGGCTGTTCAAATAGGATGTCTGATACATGCTTCAATTTTAATTTTTGAGTTTTAAATTCCTGTTTTAAACTGATTTGAATGTTAAGTTTCATGATTTAATCATCTATACATGTGTATTAGACTATGTTAATGTTAGTTATTGATTGGTGTGGGTTTTTAGGTTTCGAATGGAGTTTTTGGATGATAAATTGATCATATTCAATGGGCTGTGACTGATACTCTATTCCTGTGTGATGGTTTCCCTTATAAACTGTCAATTTGATTTCCATTATAAACTGTCATTTGAATTTTTCCTGAAAACCAAATCTGGAAATTAAATTCTGAACTTTTTTCCTTTTCTCTAAACTGATTTCCAATGTAAATTTTGCTATGTTAAATCATCACATGTTAGTGTTGTTGAATGATGGGTTGTAATGGTGTTGGGGACTATTTGGATTCAAATTAGTGAATGGGATATATGGTTTCAAATTTGACATTAGTAGTTAGGTTGAGATGTTTATAACTGTCATTTAATTCCACTCCTGACACTATACTGTCACACCAATATCCATGTGACACTACACTGTCATATACACCCATGTATCCACACTACTCCTATCACTAAACTGTCATATATCACTCTATGTTTCATTCACTGCCACCTTAAACACTCTACACACACACATGTAACTACACTTCCTAATAACCTATTATCCCAATGATTGTATCATATTTTTGAATATGGTTAATCTATTAAGTTTAGCATTTCATTATCACTAATCTTCGTACTATCACTATAGCATTTCTACTTATACATATACCTTTGGTGATATGTGCTTATTGTGCTACATATTAGTGATATGAGTTTTTATTATATATATCTTAAATTTAATTGAGCTACCAAAATCAGAACTATGTTTTGATTATGGTTATTTAATTAAGTTTAACATTATGATATCACTAATATTTATGCTATCACTATAGCATTCATACTTAAACTTTGCATAGTTCGAATGTGCTTTTATCTTATCATTCTTGCTACATGTATATTGCTTTGTTCATCTAACATGTATTTGTAGAAAAGTAATTAGCAAGATCAAATGTAGACATATGCAATGAAGAAATCATGGTGGGCCAAAGACGATGGTATTCCATAAAGATTTCTCTGAACCGCCCGACGACATCTTCGGAGCCACGCACGGGGGGTTCCGCTGCCCGGTCAGCGGACGGGGATCGAGGGGGCAGCGCCCCCCGTCGAGGGTTCGGGGGCGAAGTCCCCGAAAGGTATTCAGTTTTCACAAACGGGATATCTTCGGACAACTGTCGTCAAGGAAAAAGCCAACACTTATCAAAGGAAGAAGCCAAGCCATACCATCATCATTATAAGACTCTGAAGAAGCCTGCACCTGCCTAAGTATATCTGGAGTCTGTAATGAGTCTTAGGAATAAATGTAAACACAAGAAATAGATGGCAAAATCGAAAGCTAGGGTAGAAATTGGCCCAGGATCATTTTCGAATGCAAACCGGCATACCGACGGCATACCGGTCTATACCGACGGTATACCGATTTTGTTCACAGAAAGTTTTGTATCTACAAAATCGACATACCGACGGTATACCGGTTCAAACCGACGGTATACCGGTTCAGTAACGTTGAAATTCTAACGGTCGGATTTTGAGCATTTAATGATCCCAACGGGTATATTTCTAGCCGTTGTAATTCCAGACCGGCATACCGACGGTATACCGATCCATACCGACGGTATACCGGTCGCTATCTGAAAAGTTGCCTTTGAGCTCTTTTCAATGCTTTGGTTATAAATAGCCTTGAACTCCTTCATTCAAGGTTGATGCTTTGAGCCTAAAAATTTCTAAACCACCAAAGCCTATCCACAAACAACTCTACAAAGCTTTCATTTGCCATCCACAAATTGTGTTAGAGTTATTGAGTTGAAAAGTAAAATCTTCATCTTATTGTATAAGGAGATCAAAACCTATTGTGAAAGGTTGAAGTTGGAGAGTCTTCGTATCCACACTCTCGGTTGAAGTCGGAGAGGCCTTCGGATTAAAGCTCTCGTGTAAGAAGTTGGTGTCACGCCCCGGTTCCCAGAATGACACGAGGCACGTGATACTTCTCCACAGGCTACGCAACTGTACAATGAGTACCGAAATGTACCCTGCGATTGTCGCCTGTAAGGTCCGGGATAGGCATAGATAAAAGGAATAATCACAGAATTCCACAATTACATAACATTCATTTATCCAGAAATATTACATATTTGGTCTAGAATTCATCAAAACACATATTTTACATATTTAATTCACTGTCTTCAAACACATGATTGATTCATAGTCTTCAACACATAATTTACATAATTGAAAATATTATCAAAATAAAACTACATTCCATCCGTTCCACTTCATTCATAGAGACCATCCTCAGTATACGCCTGATCCACATCATGATCTTCTTCAGTCCCTAGTGAACAAAACTAGGTCGTCAATATGACGAGCAAGCCCTCAATCAAAGGAGAAGTATGAATACGTAATAATAAGACAAGTGAACAAGATTTAGTATATAGAGCAATTAAAACTCAAACCTTGTTATTAGTCACAAGTAAGTGATTCTCAATTAATGTCACAAGGACACGACAAGATCTTTCAAGACCTAAATGCAATTTAGAGAAACTCCTGGATCACACACACTCGCCTAGCATCTCAACAATAACCCCATTTGCCCGGGATCAGGCTCGTACGAAACGGGTTGGTGCTTAGATTCTCCAGCCGTCTGTACTATCATATATTGATGTGATTACAAGCAAAATAACATCATGAGTGGTTTTCAAATCATCTGGGTCGATTTATCGCATCATGCGTTATAATCAAGAAGTTCGTATGACTTGGACCTTTCCAAGAATATCGAACCCATTCATTAGAGAGCTGAGCTGAACTCAGGGCCTGGATATCTAATGAATTAACAAATATTCTGAGCTGAAACTCAGGGTAATGTGCAAATGGATAGCTGAGCTGAAACTCAGGGCCTGGATGTCCAATTGCGATCAAGAAAGTGAGCTAAGCCTCACTCTGGATATTCGTACGGCCGCACGAACACCGTATCAGGGACTGATCAGTACAAAAATGAAAATGATATTGCTAAGAAGTCAGCCGGGTGTGATCCAACGGTTTCTCTCCCAAATATCCCATGCAACCTATTCAAAATATTTAGACTCCAGAGAAACTATCTCCCAAACGGGAGTCCTAGAAGTCAAGTCGTTTTCAAATATTGGTTTCGTCTTTTTCGAAACTAAAGTAGTCCGAGAAATATTGGAATCATGGTAAAATTCCAAGATATCCAATTGGACATGATTCCAAGAATCCCTCCGATATTATAGGTCGGAGATGGATGGTTCAAGGGGTCCAGAACTTGAGTCAAAAATTTCCAAGAAGTCCGAATTGTCGGAAAGTAGACTAACTCTGGAAATTCTCAAAAATTTCGGCAGAGTCTCCTTTGTATTTACTGACCCGGAAACATTCCAGAACATATAAATACAAGGAAAATAATAAATGGGCACGCCGACCCCTTCGGTGGAGCAACCCTCAACACCGGCAACACGCAAATATAATACCGGGTACGCCGACCCCTTTGGTGGAGCAACTCTCAACACCGGCAACACACAATTTATAAAGCTATGCAAAAATAAAAGCTTTCTTACCTAGCAGGCAAGGGAGCGTGCAATTATTCTTGGTTTGCAAGGCTTTAACAAAATGCTATGCATGTTAAGAATAATAACGAATTTTGTTTAGTAATGAAGATGATTTTAGGGAACTACTATGGACTAGATATTGTATTTTAACTCATCAAGAATATAGAAAAGTAATCTAAGACATGTAAAGTTAGCACGTAGCTACCCTAGTAGACCGGTATACAAAATTATCAAATTAAACCATGTTTTCAAGATCAAAAGGGTGATTTTAAGCCTAATTAAAATTCTGGACAGAATTGAACATCTTGCTAATAATAAGTAATAATCATCCTATCTCAAGTTAATTTAAGGCATCCCTTGGGTCTACACAAGTTCAAGCATATAAATCTTTGTGGAAACTATATGGAAAAGTGACTCAACACAACCATTAAAAAGAATAGACTTCCAAAATCAACTCTACGAGTTCAAAGTAAATCCATATTTACGGTACACTTTAATTGTGCTTTTAGAATGTGTTTCAAAGGTCATTTGACTTGGAATTTCAACGTTAGGGTTACCTTATCATACCGACACCTAAATAAACTTATTTTAGCTAACTAATTATGATGAATAAGTCATTTAAGTGTAAATTAAAAATTGGACAGAAGTAAATTATTGTAAAATAATAATGAAATGGGCTTACAACTTCTTGTTTGAGGTCATTTGGGGATACTTTAGTGAAGACAACATTATTGGCTTCTAAGTTCATGAAGTTATCATATAAGCCTATTGTATGAAAGGTTAGCATCTACAAGTTTGCATTGCATGGGGCAATCAAGAAGTTTCATCGTGTCATAGTTTCTATGTATATGCAATCATACATATATGTAGGTTTTATGCATAAATTTGTTCTAAGGAAACATCAGTATCTACCTCTATGCATATGCATATATATAAATATATCTAATCACAACAAGGTGTAAGCACATTACATTGCATTTGGTTGATATTACCAATAGTTTCAAAATTCAGAATATATATATATATATATATATATATATATATATATATATATATATATATATATATATATATATATATATATCATGCAAAAATGCAAAAATACAAGAATACTAGATAATTTAACATGGGACAAATTCAAAAGAATAGGGAGAGAGGGCTTGCCTTGGCTTTGTGGTCAATCTCCCCTCTAGAAGGGTTATTCCCCAAGTCCCAATTTAAATCCTAGGGCACAAGAAGAGAAATTGGGTTAAATTTAGAACCCTAGAAATATTTTTGGAAGGAAATTGGGAAGAGGAGTGAAGAAGGATGAAGAGGAAGGGGAAATAAGAAGATGAAGGAGGGGGGTGCGCGGTCGGCTGGCCGGCCGACGGGCGGTGGCGCCGGCGGCGGTGCGGCAACCGCGCAGCAGCAGTAGCGGCATGAGCAGCAGCTGCAGCAAGTGTAGCAGTAGCAGCAGTAACAGCTGCAAGAGGAGCAGCAAGGAAGGGAAAAGAAGAAGAAGAAAGGAAAATGAGAATGGAAGAAGAAGAAGAAGAAGAAGAAGAAGAAGAAGAAGAAGAAGAAGGGAGAGGAGAGTACCTGGAGTTGAAGAGGGAAGGATGGGTTTGCTCTCTCTCTCATTCCTCTTGTTTTAAGAGATATTAATAATTAGGAAATACCTAAAATGCCCTCTTAGACTTGACATGAGGCATGAGTGCCAAATGGCACTCATCCATGCATGTTTGATACTCAAGCATTGGTGTGAAATGCAAAAATAGACATTGCATGAGGGGAATTTTGGAAAAAATTGATTTTATTCATTTGCACTATATAATTTTTTTTGAGAAATAATTTATAGAAAAATAATTTTTGAATGGTTGAAAATTAATTAAAATACCAATAATAAAAATAGAAATTTAAGGTTATGACACCCTACCCACCTTAATTTAAATTTCGTCCCCGGAATTTAAAGATAAGAGAGGTAGAGAAGGATAGGTTGCTAAGTACCTTAATCATCAAAGAGGTAGGGGTACAGTCGTCGCATCTCATCTTCCCTTTCCTAAGTAGATTCTCCCGGTGAGTCCTTGTTCCAAGATACTCGAACTAAGGAGATGGTCTTGTTCTTAAGAATCTTCTGCCTTCGATCCAGGATTTCTACCGGCTTCTGTTCAATATGGAGAGTTGGACCAACTGTGATTTCCGAATGATCCAGTATGTGACTGGGATCTGGCACATACTTCCGCAGTTGAGATACATGGAAGACGTCGTGAACTCCTTCGAGAGATGGTGGCAAGGCCAATCGATAAGACACGTCGCCAACTCGATCTAGGACGTCGAATGGACCTATAAACCTTGGGCTTAACTTCCCTCTGGTTCCAAACCTGATAGTTTCTTTAGTTGGTAAGATCTTCAGAAATACATGATCACCAGGTTTGAAGTTCAAGATTCTCCGATACTTATCTGCCCACATCTTGTGCCTGTCCTGCGCAGCTTGAAGATGACTTCTGATTGTCTTGACTATGTCTACTGTCTGTGTGACCAATTTTGGCCCTAGTCTCCGACGTCACCCCAACATATAGGTGATCTGCACTTCCTTCCATACAGTGCTTCAAATGGCGCCATCTTGATGCTGGCCTGATAACTGTTATTATAAGAGAATTCTACCAGATGCAGATGGTCATCCCATGATCCCTGGAAATCTAGAGAGCACGCTCTCAACATGTCTTCCAATATTTGTATCATCCTTTCTGACTGTCCATCAGTCTGTGGGTGATATGCTGAACTGAACTTCAGGCGACTGCCAAGACTGTCTTGCAAGCTTCTCCAAAACTTGGAGGTAAACCGAGTATCCCTGTCTGAGACGATACTTACCGGCACCCCATAGTGGCTAACAACTTCCCTCATGTACATATCCGCTAGATGCTCCGTAGATTGTCCAACTCGGAATGGTAGAAATCTCGCGGACTTTGTAAGTCTATCCACTATCACCCAGATGGCATTATTACCTTTCTGTGTTCTTGGGAGTCCTGATACAAAATCTAATGTAATATGCTCCCACTTCCATTCAGGTACTGGTAGTGGTTGCAGTAGTCCAGCAGTCCATTGGTGCTCAGCTTTCACTTGTTGGCACACTAAACATTTCGAGACAAATTTAGCTATCTCCCGCTTTATTCCATGCCACCAAAAAATTTGTCTCAGATCCTGGTACATCTTTGTACTCCTAGGATGAATAGAGTACTGAAAACTATATGCTTCATTCATTAGCTCAGTCCGGATTTCTCCAAATGGTACACATAAATGACTTCCAAACCTCAAGGATCCATCAGAATGCTTCGTCAATCCAGTTTGTACCCCAGCTTCAGTTTCACTCCACAGTTTTTGCAACTTCACATCCTTCTTTTGTGCTTCCTTAATTCTCTCTACTAAGGATGATTGAACTTGTAAACTTTTCCAAATTCCATCTGCAACTGGGCATATTACTTTAATCCCCATTTTTCTGAGATCATCCAATATCTCCTTGGGCGTATTCATAAAGAAAGCCTCAGGCCTCCTACTAAGAGCATCTGCCACTTTATTCGCCTTGCCTGGATGATACTCCAACTCCATATCAAAATCCTTAAGCAACTCGAGCCATCTACGTTGCCTCATGTTTAACTCCTTTTGGGTGAACACATATTTCAAACTTTTATGATCTGTGTAAATCTTGATCTGTTCACCATACAAGTAATGCCTCCACAGTTTCAGTGCAAACACAACAGCTGCTAACTCCAGATTATGTGTTGGATATTTCCTCTCATGAACCTTCAACTGCCGCGAAGCATAAGCGATAACCCTTCCGTGCTGCATCAGTACACAGCCCAAGCCCTTACCAGAAGCATTACTGTAAATCTCGTAACCTCCTGATCCTGAGGGTAAAGCTGGTACTGGTGCTGTGACAAGTCTTTCATTTAATTCCTCAAATGCCGCTTGACATTTATCAGTCCAAACAAATTTCTCATTCTTCCGAGTCAATCTAGTAAGCGGCTCAACTATTCTGGAAAAGTTCTCCACAAATCTTCTATAGTATCCAGCTAAACCAACAAAACTTTGAACTTCAGCTACATTCTTGGGAGTAGGCCATGATTTAACTGCTTCTATCTTCTTAGGATCTACTGTAATGCCTTCTCCACTAACTATGTGTCCCAAGAAAGGAATTTCCTTTAACCAAAATTCACATTTACTCAGCTTCCCATACATCTTCTCCTGTCGTAGAGTCTCAAGTACTATCCTTAAGTGTTCCTCGTGCTCCTCCTCATTCTTCGAGTAGATCAATATGTCATCAATGAATACAATCATAAACTTATCCAGATATTGATAGAATATCCTATTCATCAAATCCATGAATATGGCCGGAGCATTTGTCAATCCAAAAGGCATGACTTGAAACTCATAATGTCCATATCTAGTTCTAAAAGCAGTCTTTGGTATGTCCTCTTTCTTAATCTTCACTTGGTGATAGCCTGATCTGAGATCTATTTTGGAAAATACAGTTGCTCCTCCAAGTTGGTCGAATAATTTGTCAATCCTAGGGAGTGGGTATTTGTTCTTAATTGTCAGTTCATTCAGTGCTCTATAATCTATCACCAATCTCAGACTCCCGTCCTTTTTCTTTACAAATAGAACAGGCGCTCCCAACGGAGAAACACTAGACCTGATAAACTCCTTAGCTAGCAATTCCTTGATTTGTTTATTTAATTATGCTAGTTCCTCCTTATTCATTGGGTATATCTTCTTAGCAATTGGGGCTGCTCCAGGAATTAGATCAATGCTAAATTCAACTGCCCTATCTGGTGGCAATCCGGGTAATTCATCAGGAAATACATCCTTAAACTCATCTACAACCCTTGGCCATTCCTCTATTACTTGGTTCATGAGACTCCTAAGTTCAAACCTTTCTAACTCTTCTTTGTCAAACACCTTCTGGGCTCTAACAAATTCATGCAACTTCCTACTAGGTAAGGAAAACTGAACTTTTCCTTGACCACAATCAATGATTGCTGAGGTTGCTATTAACCAATCCATTCCAAATACTATATCATAGTTGTCCATGGGAAAGACTAATAGTCTAGTTCGGAAGCTTGCTCCTCCCATCTTGATAGGACAGTTTCTACAAATTCGAATCACTTCTACTACACCATTGCCCGTAAGGATTTTCAATTTTCTAGCTAGAGGTTGAGTCTCAATATTATACTCAGTTATGAATGATGCAGATATGAAGGAATGAGTAGCTCCAGAATCAAACAATACTGATGCAGGGCTAGAAGAAGTAAGTATAGTACCTGTTACCACGTCTCCCGTAATTCCAGCTTCATTGCTATCCATCATAAAGGCTTGATCGTGATTCTTCTTCTTTCTGTTGTTGTGATTCTGATTAGCCCGTTGAGCTTGATGGAATTGATGCGCCTGTGGTGCCAATGCCGGTCTCTGCTGATATCCTGTAGGGGCATGACCTTGTGCTTGTGGTGCTGTAGCAGCATTAAACCTGGGCTCATTGCTTTGAAAGAAAGGCCTTTGTTGAAATCCCTGGTTTGCAGCTCTTGATCCTTGTGTATTATTTTGTGCTACAGATCTTCTATTGTTCTGGGGACATTGGTTCAACCAGTGGTTGGAGGATCCACACTTCAGGTACTTCCCTTGAAGTCTTCTGCAGTTATTCTTTGTATGCCCGGACTTTCCGCAGTATAAACAGCTTAGCGTGACTCTATTCTGCTCATGCTGAGCACGCTTATGTTGTCCTTGTCCCGAGGTCCTTCTTTGAGGTGAGCTGGTCTCCAGACTTCGCTTCTGTCCTGCCGCTTCGAGTTGTTCTTATCATTTTGCATCCTTTCTTGGTCTCTAGCAGCTTCGACCACTTCTGCGTAAGTCTGACATTTGTAGGGGGCAACCTTCATCTTCAGCTTATTGTCCAACCCTTTTATGAATCGGACTACCTTTGCCTTCTCCGTAGTCACCATACTTGAAGCATACCGGCTTAGCCTTGTGAATTCTGCCGAGTATTCATCAACAGATGTCTTATTCTACTTCAGATGTAGGAATCTCCTTTCCAGCTCCAACTTGGCACTTGGGGGAAAGAATCTCTCTTCAAATTCTTCCTTAAATTTCTTCCATGATACAATCTCATCTGATTCCTCCGGGTGTAAGGAGCTCCACCAGATATCGGCAACGTCCTTCAGTTGAATCCTTACAAGAGACACTATGTCATTTGGCACGATCTTCGAGCCCTTCAGCAATCCTTCTGTGGTCCTAATCCACTGTGCTGCTTCCATAGGAGTTTCAGTCCCCTTGAACTCTGGGGGCTTAATCGTCCTGAAATCCGAAAGGGTCCCAGCTTTAGGAGCAGCTGTGACATCCAGTCTTTCCAGTAGCTTTGCAGACACAGCTTGGGAAAGTTAGATTTGTTGGGTGTTGGCTGCCAAGATTTTCTGAAAATTTTCCATAACGTCTGTCGGACGCATCTCGGTGGTTTCCGTTTGCAATGTGTCGAGATTTGATGAAGAAGACATTTCCTAAATATTAAGGATGGGAAAATTCTTAATACAAAATTTAAAGGAGAAACTTAAAGAACTTAATTGCTAAAGGAAAAAGGCAATCACAATTAAGATAGTCAAGCCAAAAGAAGCATATTTCATTCATTGCACAAAACAGGATTACAGTATGCTTCATAAGGAAGTCCTTACGACTTCTATACTCTAACCCTATACAAAACTATATACATCTGTTGTAATTTTCAAAACATAATACAATAGACAAAAATTCCCCCTCTACACCTCCACAATATATCTTTCTACACATACATATACATATATCTGCTGATCCGTCAAAATGTTGTACAGCAGACAAAACTACCCCATCTCCCAGTAATCCTGACTAACCCCTAGTCAGCTTCAGGTAAGTGATCTCCAAAATCTTGTCGTAGGGGTTGGTCTCTTCCCACTCGCTGATGGTCCCATCATACCCATAAGTGAAGGGAGAGGGACCATCCTTCGCAATGAAGAATATCAAACGCAATTCCTTCTCAAAATAAACTTCCGCTCCATCTTCAATGTCCCGGATCTTGGGACGCAGGCGATGAAAGTAAACTCTGAATACTGGGAGTTCTGCATCGTCTACCACTAGCCAGGCCTTCCGGGCGAACTGCTCGTAACCGTAGAAAGTTCTGTCACTCCCATCCCAAAAGATGCTCGACATAAATCGGGCCATGACCTATACCCAAAAATCCTCGAATTAGAAATCTATGACAAGAAATAATGCATCATCAATTTTTAAATAAAGTTCAATCAAGATTCATATCCCAAATCCTTGCATAATCCTCGATTCTTTAATTTAGGAATTCAATCTTCAACTTAAACATTTCTGTCCTGGGGTATTTCAAGTGAGTCCTTAGAATATCTATTATCTACCTATACATTCTCCTTAACCTATACACTATCCTTAAAGACTAGACCTACATGGGCCACCAACCAAAAGATACGTGTCACGCCCCGGTTCCCAGAATGACACGAGGCACGTGATACTTCTCCCCAGGCTACGCAACTGTACAATGAGTACCGAAATGTACCCTGCGATTATCGCCTATAAGGTCCAGGATAGGCATAGATAAAAGGAATAATCACAGAATTCCACAATTACATAACATTCATTTATCCAGAAATATTACATATTTGGTCTAGAATTCATCAAAACACACATTTTACATATTTAATTCACTGTCTTCAAACACATGATTGATTCATAGTCTTCAACACATAATTTACATAATTGAAAATATTATCAAAATAAAACTACATTCCATCCGTTCCACTTCATTCATAGAGATCATCCTCAGTGTACGCTTGATCCACATCATGATCTTCGTCAGTCCCTAGTGAACAAAACTAGGTCGTCAATACGACGAGCAAGCCCTCAATCAAAGAAGAAGTATGAATACATAATAATAAGACAAGTGAACAAGATTTAGTATATAGAGCAATTAAAACTCAAACCTTGTTATTAGTCACAAGTAAGTGATTCTCAATTAATGTCACAAGGACACGACAAGATCTTTCTAGACCTAAATGCAATTTAGAGAAACTCCTGGATCACACACACTCGCCTAGCATCTCAACAATAACCCCATTTGCCCGGGATCAGGCTCGTACGAAACGGGTTGTTGCTTAGATTCTCCAGCCGTCTGTACTATCACATATTGATGTGATTACAAGCAAGATAACATCATGAGTGGTTTCCGAATTATCTGGGTCGATTCATCGCATCATATGTTATAATCAAGAAGTTCGTATGACTTGGACCTTTCCAAGAATATCGAACCCATTCATTAGAGAGCTGAGCTGAACTCAGGGCCTGGATATCTAATGAATTAACAAATATTCTGAGCTAAAACTCAGGGTAATGTGCAAATGGATAGCTGAGCTGAAACTCAGGGCCTGGATGTCCAATTGCGATCAAGAAAGTGAGCTAAGCCTCACCCCGGATATTCGTACGGCCGCACGACACCGTATCAGGGACTGATCAGTACGAAAATGAAAAATGATATTGCTAAGAAGTCAGCCGGGTGTGATCCAATGGTTTCTCTCCCAAATATCCCATACAACCTATTCTAAATATTTAGACTCCAGAGAAATTATCTCCAAAACGGGAGTCCTAGAAGTCAAGTCGTTTTCAAATATTGGTTTCGTCTTTTCCGAAACTAAAGTAGTCCGAGAAATATTGGAATCAAGGTAAAATTTCAAGATATCCAATTGGACATGATTCCAAGAATCCCTCCATATTATAGGTCGGAGATGGATGGTTCAAGGGGTCCAGAACTTGAGTCAAAAATTTTCAAGAAGACCGAATTGTCGAAAAGTAGACTAACTCTGGAAATTCTCAAAAATTTCGGCAGAGTCTCCTTTGTATTTACTGACCCGAAAACATTCCAGAACATATAAATACAAGGAAAATAATAAATGGGCACGCTGACCCCTTCGGTGGAGCAACCCTCAACACCGGCAACACACAAATATAATACCGGGTACGCCGACCCCTTTGTTGGAGCAACTCTCAACACCGGCAACACGTAATATATAAAGGTATGCAAAAATAAAAGCTTTCTTACCTAGCAGGCAAGGGAGCGTGCAATTATTCTTGGTTTGCAAGGCTTTATCAAAATGCTAAGCATGTCAAGAACAATAACGAATTTTGTTTAGTAATGAAGATAATTTTAGGGAACTACTATGGACTAGATATTAATAATTAGGAAATACCTAAAATGCCCTCTAAGACTTGACATGAGGCATGAGTGCCAAATGGCACTCATCCATGCATGTTTGACACTCAAGCATTGGTGTGAAATGCAAAAATACACATTGCATGAGGGGAATTTTGAAAAAAATTGATTTTATTCATTTGCACTATATAATTTTTTTTTTGAGAAATAATTTATAGGAAAATAATTTTTGAATGGTTGAAAATTAATTAAAATACCAATAATAAAAATAGAAATTTAAGGTTATGACAGTTGGCGAGTTCTTCGGATCCAAACTCGTGTGTAACTATTTACTCAAATAGTGGATTAAAGCCGGAGAGAGTTCCGGGACTGGAGTGCCTCTTTGGAGGATACCAGGATATATCGTGTGTCGGTATTGTTATTGCTTCTTCTCTTGCACTTATATTTTTAAATTGTCCATTAGCTTGTGCTAAGTGCTTGATTAGTTAGCTTGACCCTATTCACCCCCCTCTAGGGTTCCTACAACACACACCCTCACATTATACATCATTGTTCACTGATTCCTTTATATCACACACACTCTCATGTCTCCTTATCACACACATGTTCATAACTCTCTATACACACACATGCTATTCCCTATCACCCTATATATATATATATATTATATATATATATATATATATATATATTATCATGTAGCCTATATATGTATAAATGTGTGTTAGTATATAAATTGGATATATTTTATTGTATATATATGTGAGAGTAGACTTTATGTTGAAATATGTGATTAGCCTATATACAGGGCACATAGCCTATGGCTCATTGTATATGTGTATGGCATGGATGCCTAGTGATTGTATTATTGGCTTGTATAGCCTAGATAGTGTGTGTGCTTGCTAGAATAGGCTGGTTAGGCTTAGTGAGATTTGTTTGGCTTAGGCTTGACCTAGTTGACATAGTTTAACTAGTCTAGTTGACTGAGAGTTGACTTTAGTCCAGTTTGACCCCAAAAATTATGTAGATGCATTATAGCAGTCTGTTATATTATTTTAGACTTATAGTGACTTGTACTGTTCTATAGGAGACAGACACCACTACTTGGACAGTAGATACTCTTCAGATACTCAGGATACAGGCGAGTACATTCTCTGATCATTTCATATCATGCTTAGGAGTATATTTCCTGCTTTAGATTACTTTACATGATGCTGACACGCTGGAAACATGGATTAGTACTATATGGATCTTGTCGTGCAATGTTATCCCCTTAGCAGATACATCGGGTATTTCATGTTCGTGTACTTTATCATGAGCATCGTGTACTCCTTGTGTTCGTGCTTTTCGTGTACAAATCGTGTGAAATCGTGTATACTCATGTGCTCACATGATCTTCGTGTACGACTATACTTCGTGTGCAATAATATAACTTGGCTAGATCCTTGTGTATTGATTCGGGCGGGGGAGTAGAAGTGGTTATGTATTCAATCCAGTAGATTACTCGTGTGCAAGCTCTTTAGTTTACTCGTGTACAATATCGTGCCGTTTACATAACCGTCTTGTACTCTGAATCACTAGCACTGTTAGTTCTCATATATATTGTATCTATTTACTTACAGTCTTCCTTTTTACATCATATTGTTCTTCAGTTTCCTGTATCTTACTCTCTAGCATGTTTATATTTCCTAACCCGTTATGATTTGTTGAGATGTACTGTACTCGCTTCTGTCTTGACTTGACTTGTTGAAAATATTACAGAGGACGAGGCTGAGGCGTTCTGTCCCACCTATTACGGTACGACCCTAGAGGACTGTTGTGACCTGGACCAGCAGCAGGACCCATTAGCAGTGGATGACACTCCCTTAGATTAGGATGTCTTTTATTGTACTTATTTTAGATTACTGTATTGAGATTCTGAGATTTTTTGGAATATGTATTATCTTAGACACTTAGACTTATCTAGATTGTATCTCTGTGGATTTTATTATGTTCTTATCTATCTATCTATCTTTTATCATGCTCTACCTTAGATGTGATTGAGACTGTATTTGCTATGTCACCTCCATTCGGAGTATATATACTGTACAGGTACCTTATATATTGTTAGATGTTTGACCTAGGACAGCGTTCTACCGCTGACACTGCGGCGTAGGCTGGACGTACTCACGTCTCGTGCCCTTACTCTAGGGTACGGGTCGTGACAGACTCCCCCTCCATCAACAGTAGAGCACCATCACCATCGTCATCACCATCATGGACATCCCGACACCAAAGCCACCAAAAGAACATTCCAACCACCGCCACGACAACAAACACTCATCACCTGAAGCCACCGCCTCTGGCGCAGCGACCGCCACAGGAACTGATTGGGTCGCGCCTCTTCAAATCGAGTCCCTCTGCCCCAGGACCGGTCGATGACACATCCCAACGGAGCATAGTCGCCTCAGTGGACGTGTCCAGATTTTCGCTGTCGCTACACATCCGGCACTCGTCCACCGCGTGTGCGCCTCGACCCACCGGTCTTCACCGCCCCAACACCGACTACGTTTCTCGAGCGTCCACTGCGGCATCGAGACCACGCCCGGCGAGCGCCTCCCAGCCTCTATTCCCGTGTCGTACGATCCGGCGAACCCGTTCCCGTACGGCCGCCAGATTTGGTTCTTCCAACACTATCGCAAGCAAGCTGACGTCGGTCAACGACCTCTTCCCCGTACGATGTGCCGACCCACCGTGCCTCCACGCGTGACTTTCGGTCGTCTTCCCCTCCTTCTCGATCTTCCTCTTCCAAGACCAGAGCCGCCAACGAGCTTTGTGCAGCGCCGGAGCCACCATCGTGTAGTGTTCAGATCCACCGGTCGTCGTTCTCCTCCCATGCGAGTGCCGGCCACCGTGTCAGACCCTCCAGCCACGTCCCCTCGAATCTTCCCCGCACCTCCTCCTCCATAACCAGCTCCGCCGACGAGCGCCACGTGCGAGCGCCTCAACTCCGTGCCGGTGACTGCCCTCCACAGCTGCTGCTCGCAGCCGGCCGTCCAATGCCAGAACCCCATTGGTAATGCTCTCTCTCTCTCCACTCTTATTCTGCTCATTGGAAAAAGAGAGAAGAAGACATGAGTACATACTTCTCTCAAATGAAAATCTCTTTCTCTTTCTCTCTGCATTAATGACAGGGCGAGTAACCATGTTGCATTGAATACCTACATTAGTAGTATTATAATCTTAGATACAAGAACGTATATACTGATGTAATTTTTAGTATTAATCCAATGAGCATTACCTATATAAACTATTTCTATTAAAAGTACATATTTATTAAATATATCCCTAAAATTATAATATTTGGCTTAGCCTACATTGATTTCAAAATTTAGTTTTAAA
The DNA here is from genome assembly GCA_029216955.1 of Iris pallida. NCBI lineage: Eukaryota > Viridiplantae > Streptophyta > Magnoliopsida > Asparagales > Iridaceae > Iris > Iris pallida. The sequence continues at coordinate 14,997,957 of JANAVB010009198.1, read as the reverse complement.
CCGTAAATATTTTTTAGTTTATTAATATTTATCTAAAAATATTTTGACCCACAAAGTATGAAATGATTTCCTAGTATTTTGCAAATATTTATCTAAAATATATTGACTAATACGAATATAGTTTTCTAGAATTATTTACTAAAGTTATATATATTTCCTTCGAGTCTATCGTAACCGTGACTAGTCATATGTCCCTAATTTCTGTGATTCTAACTTCGTCATATCGACCCTAGGCAAATCGGTATGTCCTGGACCCAATGACACGGTCTGTTCCATCATTACAGGCCGTCTTGCACACTTACGACATCCGCGACTATTCTGGACCCAACAGGATTATCGGTTTTACCAGCAAAGGACCACAGGCAAGTACACTTTCTGATTACTTTCGATTCATAGTAGTCTTTTCATTTCATGTTTATACATATGTCTTGCTGCTTGTTGATATGCTCGTCACACGGAGTAGTCGGGAGGGAAAATATCTTAGTAGACATGTGGACTACCCAGAACTATCCTATGAGTCTATTCTTGAATAATAGCAGCTGCACACGACACGTGCAGGGTGCCGGATTTACCCCCTAGCCGTTCATATTTCGAAACTGATATTTCATATCACATAGATAGTTGTATTTTATTTGCTTTTCTTGTCTTCTTCACCACTTGCCATGTCATCAGTACTTTCTAGTTTTCATCTCTCATATGTTATTTTCATGTCTTGTAAATTCTATTGTGTTTTTGCATTACCGTCGATTTGTGTGCTTGTTCCATTTCTAACTGGAAATCAACATTTTTCAGGTTAGCCGTGGATTCACTTAGCTTTGGGAGATACTGGTGTACTTATAGACATAAACCTAGAAATAGATAGCAGTGGTATTATTTTCATTAAATGTGTAAGAACATTGTATTTTCTTTCCAATATAAATCTTGTAATTTTTGTAATAAATCTTAGAAATGTGAATGAGCAATAAAGTTGTTATTTTGTGATTTTGAGCATCTTGACCATGACAGCGTTCTACCGTCGACTCTGCGGCGTAGGCTGGCTTGGACACGTCTCGTATCCGAAAAAGTGGGTGCGGGTCGTGACATGTATACTAAGTATCATGGCAATTACTCCGGGATCGCTTCCGATACGAAGTTTTCCTACTAAAAAAATATTAGGATTTCATATAAAATCAAAACCTAGCTCTAATCAAATTTCGAGATGGTCAAAATGACGAGAATTTTGAGAGAAATATATTTAGTAAAGCAAGTACTAGACAATACTGGACTATCAAAGCAATAAAAAAATAAAATAACAGTAAAAATAATATTCATCCAATAGTTCGACAAGATGTACTTGCCTAATATAGCTTCAAGCCTAACTCTTCAATTCCACCGTTAAGAGGGGTTCAGAAAGCACATAGTCATGAGGCCTCGAGATCAAGTTCCTAGCTCACGAAAAAAAATGGAGAGAAAACGAGAAAAGTAGAATAGTTGAGAGAGATTGAAAAAAGAAATTTTGAAAAATAAAAGGGTATATATAGATAATGTGAATTAATCGTGACTGTCTGATCGTGTTCCACGACTCGATATGAAACAAATTCGACCGTTCAGAAGAAAACCAAGAAACCAATGGATAATAGAATGTATCTTTACAATTCATTAAAAAAATCTAAATGATATTCACAAAAAATATCAGAACAATATTCATGAAAATATCTTAAATCGAAAATATCTAAAAGTATAAAATATTCTCCGAGCAGTATATCGTCGGTACAAATCGGTATACCTGCTGTATGCCGGTCAAGTAGTGAAGTCTCAAAAATTAATTTTTTCTAAGTTTCTCCGAAAGTCAAAAAAATATAAAATATAGTATAAATATGTATCTGTATGCAAATACAGATAATGCGAGACGAGTCTTACATTCTAAACTATATTGTTTCTCTTAACTTAATTTTATAATATGTAAACTATGTAGAATTAATATTAGAATAATACTATTATTAAATTACACTCATTTAAAAAATTGATGGTTTTTTTGGGTTGGCTTAACTTGTGATGTATAAAATAAACTTTTGAATTATTTTAGAAAGTGTATTTTTTTTTGGACAAATTGCGTTAAATATTCCTATCTTTTACACTTAATATAGAATCCATCCTTATTTTGAAACTAAGTATATAGACCACCCCTATAGCTTATATTTTCTATAAAATCTTATAAAACTCACCATCATTATGTTTTATAAAATTTATAAAGGAGAGAGGTGGTTAGTGTAATTATTTTCGAAATATGAATAGTACATGTAATACTTATGAAATATAGGAGGTCTTTGTATTTATTTTATTTTAAATAAATAGAAGACACCACATGTAGCTATCTGTACCTAAATTCTATATATTTATTTTAGCTTTGTCCTATTATGAGACATTTTGGTCCCTTGGGTCAAATATATTATTGTACGTATATATTGACGAATAGGTGATGGTAACCGTGGTAGTGTGTGCATATGTTGTGGTGGGTGTGCGTGGTAAGAGGGTGTGTAAGAATGTGGGAGGAGCAAGTATGGGAAAGAATGTGGGAGGAGTAAGTATGGAAGAAAAAAAGGTTGAAGGAGAGAGCTACAACACAATATTATAAAATGTAGGGAGTCGGAGTCCTACCAAATTTGTTCGCAAAACAGCAGATATAAAATAAACTAATAAAGATCCAATTAGGATTCAGATTCTGAATTTTATATGAATTTGGAGTCTAAGTCCACATGTAAAATTAAAAAAATTAATTATATTTTTTTTTGTTTTTTTTTTCTATTATACTCTTGCTTCTATACTTGCAAATTAAACTTTTCAGAAGGGTATAATAAAAAAAAAATCAACCAAAAATAAACATTCAGTTCTAATTTTTAATTAGATATGACATGACTTAAATTTTAAATTGGTATAAAATTTAGGATCTAAATAGTGATTAGCCCTGAAATAAAAGTCACGAACTCTTTTTAGAACTTCTTAATAAATTGCAAATATGGGAGGAAAAAAAAAGAGAGACATGTGAAAAACGCCATTATGTAATGGTTGAGTGAACCTGGGCTAAAAACAATGGCCAAGTCATTTTTGGCAGGTCATGTTTGCCTTTTTTTTTTTTCCTCTCCTTCTTTTTCCTACGCACAAACTTTGGTGGGGATACAGTACGAGTCTGTCACTAATGCGTCTAGATGCTGGACTTGGAAATTTTGGTGGGGACCACCAGATCGATATCGTCTCAAATGGCCATGTCCTAAAAAAAATATATAAAATTTTTTTTACTTATCACCTACTTATTTACCCAAATTCAAAGTGCATCCCATAGTTTTACAAAAATATACAGCATCCTCCATTTGGACAAAATCCGTAAAAAAAAAAAAAAAATTGGACCAAAATGCTGCTGCCTTCTTTCCTCTTTTCTCTCACACACTCCCTCCCCCGGCTCTCACCCCGCCGTCGTTGCTTCCGCCGCGGCCAAAGTGGAAGGTGGGGGAGCAGGTACATTTGCCGCAGGGGAGAGGGGGAGGGGGGGGGTGAGAGGGTGAGAGGAAAGAGGAAGAAGACAAGGATATTTTGGTCCATTTTTTTTTTTGACGAAAACCGTCCAAAGTGGAAGGTACTGTACAATTTTGTAAAACTGTGAGGTACACCTTTAATTAGAATAAATCAAATGGAATGTAAGTCAAATTTTTTCAAATATCATGTGCTTTTACTAAGAAATGAAAATACCAGAAAAAAGAATATACCAGACATAGAACGTGAATTTTTTTTTTTTCACTTCTTTTTGTGTGTGAGAGATAGACTATACAACGTATGAAGGGGCCATGGCAGTCTGAACAAACAAATATACTCTATCTAATTGGTAAAACTCGACGTTAGGATAATTTCCATATATATACTCTATCTAATTGGTAAAACTCAACGTTAGGATAATTTTCATTTCCCCACACACACACATATATATATATATATATATAAAAATGGATCAGTAGTTTGTAGCTCAAGTGGTGAGCACACTGGTACCTGGACCTTTTGGGTGGTGTTCGAGCCACGGGTCTCTTAGGAGAGTAGGTGTGTGTGAGTATATATATATATATATATATATATATATATATATATATATATATAACTGGAAAGTGGGAGGATGATGGTCCAAAAAGTTGTAGCAGAAATATTTTTTTGCAACAACTTCACAACTACATTCAAAAATTATCCTAAAGTTGAGTTTTTCCAATTAGATAGAGTATATTTGTTTGTTCAGACAGCCATGGCCCCTTCATATATATATATATATATATATATATATATATATATATATATATATATATATATATATATAATTTTATTTTATTTTATTTTTAAAACCAAGGTCCGTGTACAATGTCACCCAGCCAGCGTTGGCCCGGAGGCCGTGGACAACGCCACCCAGCCGCCCCCGTGGGAGTGGGGGTTCGAACCCGCGCCCTCACCCCCGAGTGCCAGCAGTCTTACCGGTGTGCCACCGCACCACTGACTATATATATATATATATATATATATATAGAGAGAGAGAGAGAGAGAGAGAGAGAGAGAGAGAGAAAAGAGGTATCAACATTTTCGCTCTCAAGTATTCTTATATATATTTCGAAATAACAACATTTGGATTATCTTTTCTGACCGTTAAATTAGATCTTTAAACTTTAAATCATCTAATTTCTTGCAAGATTTTGGTGAATGATTAAAAAAGATAATCCAATGGCTACTATTTTGAAAAATATACATGGATTAAAAGCAAAAATTTTGATACCTCGTGCACACGCGCATATATATATATATACATATATATATATATATATATATATATATATACATATATATATATATATATATATATATATATCCCCCGATCCGTATATATATATATATATATATATATATATATATATATATATATTCGAGCGGGACGGGGTTGGATCGAGCGGGCACGCGCGCGGGCCCCACGCGGTCCGCTTGATCTAACGATGAAGAAGGGCCGGGGGGGGGGGGGGGGGGGGGAGGGGCTCCGACGGGGCTCGTATATATATATATATATATATATATATATATATATATATATATATATATATATATATATATATATATATATATATATATATAAAATAAGCTCTTGCAATCCTAGGGCCAAACCTAGTTTGGAGAGGACTACAGGTTCAAGCCGCAGGTTACCCTCTCCAGCAAACAATCCTTCTAATCGGGAGCGCCAGTGACTCCTTAGTTATCCCCCCAGAGGACCCCATCTTGGACTCTGCCGGGGAATCGATCGGCCTCCCCCCAGACCCACACGAGCAATCAACTCGTGACCACCCCACCTCGACAAAGGCAGAAACATCAACCTCGTGCGGGACCAATGTCAAGCAAGGACCCGTCGATACCACAACCATCCAAACTAGATCCGCCGCCAAGCGGAACAAAAAAAACCCTCCCACAACTTCTTTAATGCTTAACATCCTATCCTGAAATGTCCGCGGTCTGGAGAACAAACCTATATTAAGGAGAATTACCAGCCTTCGAAAAATCTACAAGATTGATATCCTCATTATTCTAGAACCCAAAATCTCCCCCAAAAGGTTAAAATCCATCCAGCTGCAGTTGGGCCTCCCCACGGCCATAGCAGGCAGACACGATATTTGGATCCTCTGCACGAAGGACGTCAACATTGGGATCATCCAGGACTCCCGGCAGGCCCTCTCCTGCTGGTTGGAACACCCCATTCTCCCAGAGCGCGCCATCCTCTCTGCGGTCCACGGCAGCTGTGATATTACAGAGCGAAAACACCTCTGGAACGATCTCCTTGACATCCACCTTCACCACATCAACTCCCCTTGGCTTTGCATTGGGGACTTTAATGCGCTTACCTGTAGAGAAGAGAAAACCGGGGGCCGCCCCCCTCCAATCTCGGCCATGCAAGACTTCAATAACTTCATCTTCAATGCTCATCTCGCCTTTCTCCAGTTTACCGACAATGCTTTCACCTGGTACAACATGCAAGAAGGCGACCGTCGTCAATATTCCCGTCTGGACAGAGCCCTCACGAACGAGCTCTGGCACGGAATGGGGATCACAACCAACCTGTCCCATCTCAACTCCTCTGAATCTGACCACGCCCCTCTACTGGTTGAAATTAAAAACAATACTATTCGTCCCAAGAAGAACTTCTAATTCCTCGACTTCTGGACCTAGCACCCCCAATTTTTGAACATCATCGCAGAAGCGTGGAATCGAGAGGACTCACCCAATCCCCTCTCCCGGGTGAGCAACAAGCTCAAGGCTACGAGGAAAGCCCTATCCAATTGGAGCAAACTAGCTTACGGGGACATTTTTTAAGCCGTTAGGGTTGCAGAGGATGACGTCACCCGAGCCGAAGCCAGGTTCGCTTCGGATCGCTCCCCGACGGCCAGGATAGCCCTGAACCTTACCAAGGCTATGCTCAAATTCAGGCTCAAAGTGGAGACAGATTTCTGGAAGCAGAAAGTGAGGTTGAAATGGGACAGCGAAGGGGATAAAAACTCAAAATATTTCCATGCCTGCGTCAACGGCCGTAGACAGAAGCTATCGATTCACCATACTGCTGACGACAACGGGAACATCATTACATACCAAAAGAGCATCCAAGTAGCCGCTACAGACTTCTATTCCAAATTATTCTCCAAAGAGACGGTTCACAAAGACAACTCCTTCCTGGATCAAATCCCCCTTATCATCAACGACACCGACAACGCCCAGTTGTGTAGCATCCACTTTTTCATAGAAAGGGTATTTTAGTCATTTTAGCCATTTTGGCTATTTTGTGATTTTTTAGATATTTTGACTTGTGTTGTGCTAGCAACTGGTTTAACCTTAGTGGATATTGTATAGGAGCCTAACCATGTCTTAGAAATTTTTTTTTACGTATTAGAATTCATTTAGGGCTTGGATCCAATTTAGAAGGCTTTTAATTGATTTTTAAGCCTTTTGCATGTAAGCCTTTTTAGCCTTTGACTTGGGCCTTATTCTTACTTAAGAGAGAGTTGGCCCAAGTGAAACCCTAACCCTAGAGACCCCCATCCTGGCCGCCCACAGCAGTACACCCTCCCCTCTCTTTTCATTTGTAAAGTTTAGCCTCCACAAGTGAACCCTAGTATATCTCCTCCTCCAAAAATCCTATTTTTTTTCATCCGGAGTCCGTTTCTCCCCAAACAAACTCCGTTGCACTCGTCTAGAAGAGGAGGATCTGCTGGAGCATTGCTAACAAGGAGGCGGAGGCAATTGCTTGAGGGGAATCGATCGACACGACAACCGAGGGACTCCGTTTATTGAGTTTTCGACACTCAATAGGTAAACCCTTTTCTACCATAGTTATTCCAGAATTTCTTTCATTTTTGCATCCATATAGTTGCCTTAGACTTGCCCATAAAGTTTGGTTGGATTTTGACTTCGTTTGATAGCGGTATCGGACACGTGTCGGTCCTTTACGGCACGTGTTCGACGAAATGCCGCTTAGGATAGAAAGTTTCTGTTTTTCGATTCTGTCTTCATGGATGTTTAGATAATATCATTCTTAAAAACTTTTGTGAAGACGGATTAGAAATCGAAGACTCTTCAGCAGCGTTTCGGGCACCGGACGCACGTGCACGGATCCCGTGCATGAGGTCGTGCATGCCCTGCCGTCAGCGTGTTGTATCTCGATGCACAGACCTTATTTTCACTTGAAATTTCTTGAAAACGTGGGGGCAACCTCTGCTCCCATGCTCCTACAATTTCATGGCTTTTCGTTGAGCGAGCGCGGAGAAATTTGGCGTGCATCGTTCAGCCGTGCTATGCACTCGGGCTGGTTTTTGTCGCTGAAACGGACTTCATACGCGGTCTCGACGCGACGTGGACTCGTTCCAGGACCTGGAACGCGTCGACCTATACCTAGAATACCCGAGGGACCAACCTTGAGTCATGGCATGGCCCGACGAGCGAGCCACGGAGGCCGAACCGCGCGTACAAGGGCGAGCGCGTGCAGCAGGCCGCGCGCAGGTGCGGGGCTACGTGCGTCGCCTTGGCGCAATGTGTCGCTGTGTTGCCGTATCCTAGACCTACCCCAGGACCCCTCCCAGCTACGTGCACGAACACGGAGCTTTTCGTTGTGTGTGCGGTGCTCAATCGAGCGGGAACGCACGCACACGTACACGTTGTCACGCGGTATCGGGTTTTTCCGATACGCGTTCTGTGGATATGACACGGACACGATTTTGGACCTGGGAGTACCCGAGCGCATCACGTAGGTTGAGACCAACGTGTATGCTGAGTTTCGCGGGTTTATTTTGTGTATATCTCATTTTGGGTCGTTGTGTAAAAAATAAGTTTTTCCTTTAAATGCAAATTTGAGTTTGAATATGATATTTTGTTTTCCAGGAATTTAACTTATAAAATCTGTATTTTTAGTATGTATATGAGGTTTTGGACTTGTGAGAACCAACTCTTGGATTTATTTCATATTTTTCTATTAATTATGAGCATATGTGCTTTTGTTTGTTGCTATGTATATATGTAATTATATATATATATATATATTTTTTGTTTGTTGCTATTAATTATATATATGTAATTTTATATATATATATATATATATATATATATATATATATATATATATATATATATATATATAAGTAAGACTCCGTTGAAGCCCATTTCAAGCATATATGTTGAGAATTGGTCGAGGGGAATTAATCCCAGATTTTGATTCATTAGAACTATTTCAAACCATGTGTCATTTCTTCCAAATGAGCATATGTATGGATATATACATAGTTTTTCTATTTTGTTTATATGTATATAAGAGTATATATATTAATGAGGCATACCATGGTTGTGTTTTGAGTTTTTAATCTCAGTTTTGACTCACTTCAGTAACCTACAGGTATCACACACACACACACAACCATTTGTTAGAAATAAGAGTAGGCTTGTGTTGTGAATACATGTGTATGTGTATATACCTATATGTGTATAGTTAGTATGCTTGAGAACCCATCTTAGAGTAGATCATAGTTGTGGTTGTAACCATAGGAGTCCTAGAACAGATTTGGTTTTTCAATTTGAGCCTAGTTTAGTCGAATTGGCCGACAAGTTGACCAAGTTGACAAAAGTCAACTTTGGGTCAAACTTGATCCAAATCGACTCAAACGAACTCCGAATGACCTAGAATTTTGTGTATGACCTAAAAATTAGTAGACGGACTAGTTGACCAATGTTTGACCAGGTTTGACCAGCGTTGACCAGGTTTGACCAGAGTTGACCGAGGGTTGACTTTGACCAAAAGGGACCTAGAAGCATGTAGTCTTGCATTGTAGCTATTTCTTTTGATATTTTAGACTTGGTTGTGACATGTGTATACTTTAAATAGGTTTATATTGCCCCAGTTTACCTACACTTCATCATCAGCAGTTCAGTTTGCCAGGCGAGTATATTCTCTGATCTTTTCATACTTGTTTGGATATGTTCTCTTGTTATACACTAGTATACTTGATGCTGACACGATGTTCACACGGATTAGTATCTTATGGATATTTTCATGCGATGTTATTTCCTCGGATACATCGAGTATATCATGTTCATGTACTTTATCGTGTTCATCATGTACTCCATGTATTCATATTTATCCATGTACACTCATATGTTATTCATGTACACTCATGACCATATGAGCTCCATGTATAAAGTAGTTGTTATCCATGTGCAATAACATATCATGTCTTGATCCTTGTGTATTGATTGGGGGCAGAGAGAGTGTAGTTGGTTATGTGATCATTATCCCCAGTAGGTATCCATGTGCAACTCCATAGTTTATCCATGTGCAACCCAACACACTTACATAACCAATTCATGCTCTAATCACGTAGATAGTTACATTTCTCTATTTATCATATTTATATCTCATCTTGATAGTCTCTCTCTTGTTGATTTTCCTTACAGCGTTTCATGTATAGTTTTCTATAGCTCGCTTTATATGTCTAATCCTGATATGAACTGTTGTGAGAGATATGTGCTCGTTCCGTCCTGATTGGGCATGTTAAAAATTTTACTGGTAATGATGAAGAGTTTTTGTCATGACCCGCACCCTAGAGTAAGGGCACGAGAAGTGGGTACATCCAGCCTACGCCGCAGTGTCGGCGGTAGAACGCTGTCCTAGGTCAATTATCTAACAATATTTAAGGTACCTGTACAGTATATACACTCCGAATGGAGGTGACATAGCAAATACAGTCTCAATCACATCTAAGGTAGAATACGATAAAAAGATAGATAGATATGAAATGAAATAAAACCACAGAGATACAACCAGATAGAGTTCTAAGTGTCTAAGTTAACACAAATCCAGAAACATCCCAAATCTCAAATACAGTAATCCAGAGAATAAATACAACTAAAAAATAACTAATCTAAACTAATGGTGTCTCATCCACTGCTAATGGATCCTGCTAGAGATCCAGGGGTAATGTCTCATCAAACTCTATCCTGGCCATACCCGTAAAATATAGAGCACTCAGCTAACATGTACTCTGTAAACATCAACCGTTATCCTGTTAGGAAAATGAGCAAGTACAAACACTAACAGCAGTTCCATATGAATTGACAAATTCTATAAGAGACAGTATAATGAAATACAAGACAAAATCAACAGAAAATATATATCAAGATGTGAGTACTGAATAGGACGACAATATATATATATATGTATATAGGACGACTTGGAAACTATTCAAAAACTGAGTTACAACCCTTAAACCAAACAACGACCGGGGTTGTAACCATTCTTCCGAACAGAACTTAGCCTCCTATGATAATATGTAATGCCTGTGGTTCGTATCACGTATTCTTGGAATACGTGTACGTATTTTATTCTTGTATTGCATGATTTCTTTGCTTAATTCCTTCTTGGCTTGTCTTGGTTATTTTCTTGGGTTGGTTCGGCTTGGCTCAGTTTTCTTTGGTTCAATATGAACCAATGTGAACCCCTACCTACCACCACCATTGTATTTATTAATCCATTCTCTCTATTCTCTCTCTTCATTACTCATCTTCTTCTTCCCCATTACTTCCTTACCTACCAGAGAGAGAGAGAGAGAGCTCTAGGCAAGTGCAACTTGCTTCATGGAGGAACTCTGATTTTATTGCTCTATTCTCTTCTTTACTACATTATAAAACACTTTAGTACTTGGCTTTTCTAATTTCCATGGCTAGATTCTTGTAGATCTAAGTTCGCATTATTTTTGGATTTCCTGGGTTTTGATCTACTAAATCTTGTTATTTTCGAGTTTTGATGGTTCCATGTTGCAGAAAATTTCGTTCTACCCCATTTTGACCTATGGAAGTTCGAATTTGGGCTCCGGATGATGGAGTTGTGGAACTTAAGAACTTGGCTCTCATGGTGTTCTTCCTCTCAGAAATTTGGAGAAGATGAACTGTGCTTAGACTTGACTTGACCGCATGACAATTCATGCGGCAAGTAATTCGGCCGCATGAGACTCTCAGCCGCATAGGCTGGATCTCACTTCCTGGCCGCATGGGCTCATTCTCCTGAACCGCATGCGCCCATCTCCTTGAGCCGCATGAACTCTAGCACTTGCGGACCGCATAAGCCCTGATCCTCGAGCCGCATGAGAACCCCTAGACCCTGGCCGCATGGACTTCTTAATCCCAGCCACATATGTATCCTTTATTTCCTGAGCCGCATGGGCTTCTTCTGAACCGTATGCGCCCACGTTCCCCTGAGCTGCATATGCACCCTTCGTTCCCTGCCGCATAAGCAACCATGTTGACCCAGCCGCATGGGCTTCTAAAAGCCGTATGTGCCTCCTTCTATACCCAGCCGCATGATACTACACTTCCCAGCCGCATGGACCTGAACTCCTTCTTAGCCGCATGGGCTTTTCTCTTATCAGCCGCATGCGCCTGATACCATCCAGCCGCATGGGCTGTTCCCTTTCGAGCCGCATGAGATCCATCCTGGTCGCATATGCTTTAGCCGCATGGCTGTTCTATAGCCCTGTATATTGATATTTTATTAGATATTTTACGTCCATTTTATATCCTTACGCCTTTTGTCATAAACTTGAAAATCATAGATTTTATTTAATATGTTTAATAAAACCTGAGCATGACATGATAGTGACCCGTAGTGGTGCACTCTTGACAAGAAAACCTGACATGATATGATATTGGCCCGTCGTGGCATACTCCTGACAAGAACACTTGACATGATAAACCTGACATGATTATCCTGAATAGCTGTTGCGACGGCTACTTGACATGACATGACCTGTATAATTACCTGGACACCGTGGGCGATTGTGCTTGTACAAATAAACCAGTCCTATCTTGTATCATGTCTAGGGAGAGAGCTCCTGAGTACCACGGTCAGGAGTACCTATTGAAATGGACTAAGGTTAATAACTAGATTAATACATTAGTCATGAAGAGATTTCCCAGCTACAGGCAATCCCGTTACCTGGGCGCGCCTGGGATCTGTAGCCTGCCGTCGAGTAGGGCACATTTCCAGCACACTGTTATGTGTTGCACCTTTCAAGCTACTTAAGGGTACATGCATTTCCTGGACGGTGTACCCACCTGAATTCAACCCTAATCTTTCGACCTGGGTAACCTGGATGGTCTGCAGGGCTTGTGGCTGTGGAATAATCTCACTACATCTTGCTAGTAACTAGGCCTGTGATAACCCTAGTTAGTTAAAGTATCAAGCCGTAGGTCTTGTTTGGCCGTGAAATGATTGGATGGAGTTTAACCAGTCTAGTCTTGTCCTGATCATGCTCCAGATTGCTATATGACCAGAATGCTTGTATTTATTTTACTGATAAATGGTGAGAATTTCAAGCTCTGTTCAGACGAAGGGTTACAACCCCGGTCCTTGTTTGGTTTACGGGTTGTAACCTGGTTATCTGAATAGTTCCATGGTTATCTCGTCGTATATCATCCTGATGTATTTTCTTTATTTCCAGTTCTTACTTTATTTATATCTGTGCTGATTGCTGGTTTTAGTTCCTAAGTGAAGCTTCCTTTGTGGCACTTGCTCTTTCTGGGATCTGACCCAGCTGGTTTTGTATGGCCAGATTTCGGAGCAGCTCCAGAGGATCTACCGACCTTCCAGCCAGATGGTGACCACTAGACGGAACCCTGGCAACGAGTGGGTTTATTTTTGATCTCCCACTTATTGTAAAAATATTCTTTTGAGGCGTTTAGCCGACGAGCACCTGTTTAGCTCGATTGTATTTAGTTACTGTCTGCCTACGGGCTGTAACATGATTGACAGATCCTAGGGTTGATCATGTATGACTAAACTCTTGCTAGTCCTCACATTTTGTAATGACTAGCTTCATGATCAGCTGAATATGTAATATTTGGGACGCCTTATTATTGTATATTTAATGATCATACATCTTGTAACATTTACTTACTTGCTTGTGATTGAGACACTAGGCTTGTTCATGACCATAGGAGACTGTTGGCTTGTAGTAAACCCTCATGTATCTAGACAGCCGTGACCGTATAACGAGATGGAATTCATTTCAATATACGTAACTGGCTATGTCTGCCCCCGCTCTCCAGTATTCTGGTTCTGGGGCGTGACATGGTTTAAGTGGTGGCCCATGCAGGTCTTGTAAATCAAGATATGTGAGGGTTTACCGAATAGATGTCTCAATCAGTATTCGTCCTTGATCTCTGCTCGTATCATCTGAATCCCTGGATTCTTGTCCTGATCATGTGCTTGTATCATTGATCTGTCCTGGTCCTTCCTTATTGTTCCCTATGTCGTCTTCTTCAGCGGCATTGTTCGTGGTCCTACCGACCAGCAAGGCGGAGCACCTCCCGTGGACCAGCAGCAACCTGGAGATCAAGTCCAGCACTCCGGAGTAGCCTCCAGAGTCGAGCCTATTGGACAAGAGCCCCCAGTTCAGCCAGTTCAGCCTGCCGAACCTGATGATGGCACATTAGTAGGACTCGTCAGGACCTTGATAGCTTCTCAAGATCGTCGTGGAGATGCCTTACAACAGGCAGTGACGGATGCTTTGACCAGAGGAGGTCATCAGGATAACAGCACGGCCAACAGCTTCAAGCGCCTGAACCCTCCATTCTTCGACGGTAGTGAGGATGCTATCGCAGCAGATGCTTGGCTTCAGGACACAGAGGTGGTTCTAGAAGCAGCCAGGACTCCAGAGAACGAGAAGGTGGCAGTTGTGCGCCTGCAGTTGTTAGATCTTGCCCGCAGCTGGTGGGCAGCTCAGGCCGTTGGATTACCAGCACCCATTCCATGGGCAGTATTTAGAGAGAGATTCCAGACCAAGTATTTCGATGCCGTGGCTCGGTATGATCTGCAGACCCGGTTTACTAATTTAAAGCAAGGAGGCAGGACGGTCGATGGATATGCGGCCGAGTTTTCTAGACTCAGTCGGTTTGCTCCTACCTTGGTGGCAACCGAGTATGATAGAGCCCAGCAGTTCCAGCAGGGGCTTCACCTGGAGATCTTGTTGGCAGTCGAGCAGTTTGAGCATCAGACTTTTGATGCAGTCTTAAGAGCAGCCCGGAGGCATGAGTATACCTCCCAGAGGATTGTGGATAGGGTCGGAGGTCGGAAGAGATCTCACGGCCAGATGAATCAGTCTTCAGCACCAGCCCCGGCAGCCAGGGCTTTGACTATTGGAGCTCCGAGGCGAGCGACCTCAGTGACGTCGGTTCAACATTCCACCCCGACGTACCCTCAGCAACAGCAGAAGCAGAAGCAGTCTTCCGCAGTGGGATGTTCTCATTGTGGGAAGCCAGGCCATGTGGTGGCAGAGTGTCGCAGGACACAGGGATTGTGTCTGGTTTGTGGAACAGCAGACCATAGGGTTGGATCCTGCCCGAACAGGGGTGGTTCATCATCATCCAACCTTTCTAGCTCTTCGGTGAGAGGACCGGCACCGGTCCAGCAGCAGCAGCAGCAGTACCCATTGTCGAGGCCCTTGCCGCCTCAGTCCCAGATGTTCCAGCAGTAGAACCCCCAGCAGCATGCACAAGCCCAAGCCTTGAGCCAGAGCAGACAGCGAGGATTTCAGCAGAGGGGACCAGCACCCCGAGGGCATGGTCATGCTATGGTGATGACCGCAGAGGAAGGATTGGCATCTGGAGAGGTAGTGGCAGGTACTATTCTCGTCAAGTCCTTTCCAGCTTCAGCTTTATTTGATTCTGGTGCATCGCATTCTTTTATGTCTGCACGATTCGCGACACGGATAGGATTGGAGCCCGAGTCATTATCAGTAAGGCTCAATATACATACTGGTAACGGACTTGTGGGAGTAGATAGAGTGTTTTTCTCGTGTCGGATCGTAGTTAGCGGTAGAGAATTCCCCGCTAGATTGATAGAGTTTCCGATGGCCGATTATGATGTGGTCCTAGGGATGGATTGGTTGAGGAACCAGTATGCTAGAATAGACTGCCATGTTGGTAGGGTTGTTTTTAGCATTCCAGGCGAGCCAGAGTTTTCTTTCTCCCGAGGCGAAGTTGAGGCTTCTCCTCCAGTATTGCGGATGGCAGTAGCAGCAGTTCAGTTGCCCAGGATAGTGGATGAGTTTCCAGATGTTTTCCCAGAAGAGCTTCCAGGTATGCCTCCGGAGCGGGAGATCGAGTTCACTATAGACTTGATTCCCGGGACAGCCCCAGTATCAGAGAGAGTCTACAGGATGGCGCCATCAGAATTGGAGATCTTGTACAAGATGATTGAAGAACTTCGAGCCAAGGGATTCATTCGTGCTAGTGGATCGCCTTGGGGAGCCCCGATGCTTCTTGTGAAAAAGAAGGATGGTACGTCCAGGTTATGTGTTGATTATCGTACCTTGAACTCAGTGACAATCAAGAACAGATACCCTCTCCCGAGGATAGATGACTTGTTTGATCAACTCAAGGGGGCTTCAGTATTCTCGAAGATTGATTTGCGCTCAGGTTATCATCAGATCAGAGTCAGAGAGCAGGACATTCTGAAGACAGCTTTTAGATCAAGATATGGGCATTGGGAGTTCCTTGTTATGCCTTTTGGAGCAACCAATGCGCCGGCAGTATTCATGGACCTCATGAATCGTATCTTCATGTCTTACTTGGATCAGTTTGTGATTGTGTTCTTGGATGACATCCTGGTCTACAGCAAGAGTGAGGCGGAGCATGAGCAGCATCTCTGTGTGGTTCTTCAGATTCTCAGGGAGCACCAGCTATATGCCAAGTTCAGCAAATACGAGTTCTGGCTCGATCGCATTTCGTACTTGGGTCATATCATCACCAGAGGAGGAGTAGAAGTGGATCCCCAAAAGATTGTGGCTATTGAGTCGTGGCCGGTGCCCAGCACAGTTGCAGAAGTTCGCAGTTTCCTTGGATTGGCCGGCTATTACTGGCAGTTTGTATCAGATTTTGCTCGGATATCAGCACCGTTGACCCAGTTGACCCGCAAGGATGCACAGTTTGCTTGGACAGCAGAGTACCAGAGTTCTTTTGAGCAGTTGAAGCGAGGCCTGATAACAGCTCCTATTCTTACGCTTCCAGATGGAACCGGAGGATTCTCAGTGTATTGTGATGCTTCAGGCAGAGGTTTAGGATGTGTTCTGATGCAGCATAGAAAGGTAATAGCTTATGCATCACGACAACTTCGTGATCATGAGAGGAATTACCCAACCCATGACTTGGAGCTGGCAGCAGTGGTGTTTGCACTTAAGTTGTGGAGGCACTACTTGTATGGAGATAGGGTAGAGATTTTCACCGACCACAAGAGTCTGAAGTATGTTTTCACCCAGAAGGATCTTAACATGCGTCAGAGAAGGTGGCTGGAGCTTCTTATGGATTATGATGTCAACCTGCAGTATCATCCTGGGAAGGCCAACGTCGTAGCAGATGCATTGAGCAGGAGAGCAGGAGTTTATTTCCTAACAGCGCACCCAGAGCTGTTAGCAGATCTTTAGAAGATGGGTATAGAAGTTGTTCTTCCTTCCAGTGTGGCATTGATGGCCAGTATGCAAGTTCAGTCCACTATAGTCGAGAGGATCTGGATGGCACAGTCGGCAGATTCCAAGCTTTAGCGACTCAGAGCAGAGTGCGAGACAGGTCAAAGACCAGAGCTATGCATTCATGAGGACGGTACACTTCGACATGGAAAGCGTCTTTGTGTACCCAGTGGAGATATCAGGCAGGAGATTATGTCAGAGGCGCACAGTTCTCAGTATTCCATCCATCCTGGCAGTACGAAGATGTACCGAGATATCCGTCATCACTTCTGGTGGAATGGCATGAAGCGGGAGATAGCTCGGTTTGTCTCTCGGTGTTTGGTTTGCCAACAAGTCAAGGCTGAACATCAGAGACCGGCTGGACTTCTTCAGCCCTTGCCGATTTCAGAATGGAAGTGGGAGCATGTGACCATGGATTTCGTGACTGGATTACCTAGATCCCCAGCTGGTAGAGATGCTATTTGGGTTATTGTTGATCGGCTCACGAAGGTGGCTCACTTTCTTCCATTCAGAGTTAGTCAATCGACGGCTCAGCTAGCGAAGATGTACCTCAGGCAGATTGTCAGGTTGTACGGTGTGCCAGTTAGTTTCACCTCAGACCGAGATTCTAGATTTATGTCACACTTTTGGCGTAGCCTGCAAGAGAGTTTGGGGACTCGCCTCCAGTTCAGTTCAGCTTATCACCCGCAGACAGATGGTCAGTCGGAGCGCACGATCCAGACTCTTGAAGATATGTTGAGATCATGCACACTTGACTTCGGTGGTTCATGGGAAGATCACTTGCATCTGGTAGAGTTCTCATACAACAACAGTTTCCAGGCCAGTATCCAGATGGCACCGTTCGAGGCACTGTATGGTAGGAAGTGCAGATCCCCGCTAGCTTGGGATGATGTTGGAGAGAGACAGATGCTCGGTCCGGAAATGATCGCTCAGACAGTCGAAGTGGTCAGGAGAGTCAGAGATCATCTTCGAGTTGCCCAAGATCGTCAGCGCCATTGGGCCGATTCTCATCGGCGTCCTCTCGAGTTTTCGGTCGGCGATCATGTATTCCTGAGGATTTCGCCTAACCGTGGCGTCATTCGTTTCGGCGTCCGGGAAAAGCTTAGTCCTAGGTATATAGGACCGTTTGACATTCTGGAGCGAGTAGGAGATGTATCCTATCGTCTCGCTCTTCCGCCGTCGCTAAGCGAGGTGCATGACGTGTTCCATGTATCCCAATTACGACGGTATATCCCGGACCCGAGCCACATCCTGGATCATTCGGAATTGGTTGTTGGTACCAACCTTTCGTAGGAGGAGAGGCCCGTGTCTATATTGGACCGGAGAGAGAAGATCCTCAAGAACAAGACTATCAAGTTAGTCCGAGTTGCTTGGGGTCATCACTCTTTGGGGGAGTCAACGTGGGAGCATGAGGATGATATCCGATCACGATATCCCGACTTGTTTGACTCGTGAGGTATAATGTCTTTCTTATGCCTCATGCCTTCGATTCCTTGCTTGAATGAGTGATTGTCTGCCTAGTTATAGCTTACATGTGATTAATGTAGCTTGTCATTGCTCCTCTAGCCTCTTGATTAAATTCCGAGGACGGAATTCTTTTAAGGAGGATAGAGTTGTAATGCCTGTGGTTCGTATCACGTATTCTTGGAATACGTGTACGTATTTTATTCTTGTATTGCATGATTTCCTTGCTTAATTCCTTCTTGGCTTGGCTTGGTTATTTCCTTGGGTTGGTTCGGCTTGGCTCGGTTTTCTTTGGTTCAATATGAACCAATGTGAACCCCTACCTACCACCACCATTGTATTTATTAATCCATTCTCTCTATTCTCTCTCTTCATTACTCATCTTCTTCTTTTCCATTACTTTCTTACCTACCAGAGAGAGAGAGGGAGCTCTAGGCAAGTGCAACTTGCTTCATGGAGGAACTCTGATTTTATTGCTCCATTCTCTTCTTTACTACATTATAAAACACTTTAGTACTTGGCTTTTCTAATTTCCATGGCTAGATTCTTGTAGATCTAAGTTTGTATTATTTTTGGATTTCCTGGGTTTTGATCTACTAAATCTTGTTATTTTCGAGTTTTGATGGTTCCATGTTGCAGAGAATTTTGTTCTACCCCATTTTGACCTATGGAAGTTCGGATTTGGGCTCCGGATGATGGAGTTGTGGAACTTAAGAACTTGGCTCTCATGGTGTTCTTCCTCTCAGAAATTTGGAGAAGATGAACTGTGCTTAGACTTGACTTGACCGCATGACAATTCATGCGGCAAATAATTCGGCCGCATGAGACTCTCAGCCGCATAGGCTGGATCTCACTTCCTGGCCGCATGGGCTCATTCTCCTGAACCGCATGCGCCCATCTCCTTGAGCCGCATGAACTCTAGCACTTGCGGACCGCATAAGCCCTGATCCTCGAGCCACATGAGAACCCCTAGACCCTGGCCGCATGGACTTCTTAATCCCAGCCGCATATGTATCCTTTATTTCCTGAGCCGCATGGGCTTCTTCTGAACCGTATGCGCCCACGTTCCCCTGAGCCGCATATGCACCCTTCGTTCCCTGCCGCATAAGCAGCCATGTTGACCCAGCCGCATGGGCTTCTAAAAGCCGCATGCGCCTCCTTCTATACCCAGTCGCATGATACTACACTTTCCAGCCGCATGGACCTGAACTCCTTCTTAGCCGCATGGGCTTTTCCCTTATCAGCCGCATGCGCCTGATACCATCCAGCCGCATGGACTGTTCCCTTTCGAGCCGCATGAGATCCATCCTTACGCCTTTTGTCATGAACTTGAAAATCATGGATTTTATTTAATATGTTTAATGAAACCTGAGCATGACACGATAGTGACCCGTAGTGGTGCACTCTTGACAAGAAAACCTGACATGACATGATAGTGGCCCGTCGTGGCGCACTCCTGACAAGAACACTTGACATGATAAACCTGACATGATTATCCTGAATAGCTGTTGTGACGGCTACTTGACATGACATGACCTGTATAATTACCTGGACATCGTGGGCGATTGTGCTTGTACAAATAAACCAGTCCTGTCTTGCATCATGTCTAGGGAGGGAGCTCCTGAGTACCATGGTCAGGAGTACCTATTGAAATGGACTAAGGTTAATAACTAGATTAACACATTAGTCATGAAGAGATTTCCCAGCTACAGGCAATCCCGTTACCTGGGCGCGCCTGGGATCTGTAGCCTGCCGTCGAGTAGGGCACATTTCCAGCACACTGTTATGTGTTGCACCTTTCAAGCTACTTAAGGGTACATGCGTTTCCTGGATGGTGTACCCACCTGAATTCAACCCTAATCTTTCGACCTGGGTAACCTGGATGGTCTGCAGGGCTTGTGGCTGTGGAATAATCTCACTACATCTTGCTAGTAACTAGGCCTGTGATAACCCTAGTTAGTTAAAGTATCAAGCCGTAGGTCTTGTTTGGCCGTGAAATGATTGGATGGAGTTTAACCAGTCTAGTCTTGTCCTGATCATGCTCCAGATTGCTATATGACCAGAATGCTTGTATTTATTTTACTGATAAATGGTGAGAATTCCAAGCTCTGTTCAGACGAAGGGTTATAACCCCGGTCCTTGTTTGGTTTACGGGTTGTAACCTGGTTATCTGAATAGTTCCATGGTTATCTCGTCGTATATCATCCTGATGTATTTTCTTTATTTCCAGTTCTTACTTTATTTATATCTGTGCTGATTGCTGGTTTTAGTTCCTAAGTGAAGCTTCCTTTGTGGCACTTGCTCTTTCTGGGATCTGATCCAGCTGGTTTTGTATGGCCAGATTTCGGAGCAGCTCCAGAGGATCTACCGACCTTCCAGCCAGATGGTGACCACTAGACGGAACCCTGGCAACGAGTGGGTTTATTTTTGATCTCCCACTTATTGTAAAAATATTCTTTTGAGGCGTTTAGCCGACGAGCACCTATTTAGCTCGATTGTATTTACTTACTGTCTGCCTACGGGCTGTAACATGATTGACAGATCCTAGGGTTGATCATGTATGACTAAACTCTTGCTAGTCCTCACATTTTGTAACAACTAGCTTCATGATCAGCTGAATATGTAATATTTGGGACGCCTTATTATTGTATATTTAATGATCATACATTTTGTAACATTTACTTACTTGCTTGTGATTGAGACACTAGGCTTGTTCATGACCATAGGAGACTGTTGGCTTGTAGTAAACCCTCATGTATCTAGACAGCCGTGACCGTATAACGAGATGGAATTCATTTCAATATACGTAGCTGGCTATGTCTGCCCCCGCTCTCCAGTATTCTGGTTCTGGGGCGTGACATAATAAATATAAAAGGTGCCTTGAATTATTAGTGCGTTATATGATCGGCTCGGGAAAATATGATCAGGCTTTCCATCTGACCGGCTATGAACAAGTAACAAGTACAAGTGTGAAGACACTAAAAAAAAGTGTCTTTTTGGGACGACACTATAAGGAACACTAGTCTAAAAAGTCCTAAAAGTATAATTCTAGGGACGGCTATATTTTTAGTAACAAACAGTTGCATTTTTTAGGACAGATTGTGAAAATGGATCATTATTTGGGACTAATGGAAATTTCTGTTCCAAATAATACATATTTCTGTCCCAAATAGGTCGGCTGGAATACCACACATTTGGCGGCTAATTGCCAAAGTTATGGGGAAAAAGTTTACCTCCATGTGTTCCCATCGTAACCGTTCGATCGGATGGATTAATCCAGATCGTCCATCCCAAAACATACTTCTTATTCGATACAACTTCTCAGTATATGCGATCAAAACTTTCCGATCAAAAAAATGTGAAGAATTTCTGCTCTTTCTCCCTCTCTGACCTAGGTGCTCTTTTTTCTCTCCGACCTGTTGCTCCAGTGTTGCTGCTCTCTCTCTCTCTCCGACCATTGCTCTCTCTTCCTCTCCGACCTGGTGCTCCATTGCTGTTGCTTGGTATACTTCCCCTAATCTTTAGAATTTTTTACCAAAATGTTTTAGTCTTTGCCCTAATTTTTGGATGCATGTTATTTTGTCCTTAAAATTTGATTGGTTTACACTATTTACACCGTTTACTCAATTTTTCTTTGAAATTTGAGTGTTTTATACTGTTTACACGGCTGCATGTAATTTTGTCGTAGATTATTTGCTTAAAATTTGAGGGTTTTACACTGTTTACTCAAATTTTGCTTAAAATTTGAGTGTTTCACACTGTTTACACGGCTGCATGTAATTTTGTCCTAGATTATTTACCAATTGTTTTATCAACATTTGCTTGAAATTGATTACTTGTCCATAATAAGAGTTACTTATCAATTTTTTGCTCGAATTTAATTACATGTCACACTGTTTATACAGGATTATTTATCAAGATTTTTTTAGGATTATTTACCAATTTTTCATAATTATTTACATGTGACACTGTTCCCGGCTGCATGTTTTTGTCTTAGTTTTTAGCATCAGTTATTTAGGTGATTGCTTTTCTTTTGGGAAGATTTCGGTTTATGAAGTATATCAGTTTATTAAAAAAATTATTTGGTGGCAAAAATATGTTAGAACACCAAAATATGTGCACATTGTCATTTATTTGTGATTATTTGTGAAAAAATAGATTTTTTTTGTGAAAAATTGGGCCACATTTAGACCTGTCAATTGGGCCGGGCCGGCCCATCCCAGCCCGGCCCGAACCCCAAATACTGCTTATCATTTGTTTGTCAATGTGTGTTATGCTTGGCTTTAGCACAAGCAATTTGTGCTGTGCTTGGCTTTGGCCAAGCAATTTGTGCTTTGCTTGGCTTGGGTTTGCTTGGCTTTGCTTTTTGCTGTGCTGTGCTTAGTTTGGCTTTTTTTGTGGGTACATGCCAGCCAGTCTTCATGACGGGCGGTGAACGGTGACTGTGTTGTTGAGGCTAAGCCATAGGAGCAAAAATTTGGAGGAGAAGAACGAAATGAATACCCAAATGTATCATGTGCCAATCAAATCTCGGCACGGCACGGCCCGGCCCTACCCGAAGCCCACCGTGTCGTGGATCACGTGCCGGACTGGGCTGAGATTTTTTACCCTTGGCCCGGCCCGGTCCGCTATAGTTCATGGGTCGAAGAGGCCCGAGCCCAGCCCACCCAAATTCAGTGTCTGGCCGGCCCGGCTGACTTGACAGGTCTAGACACATTTGCATGGACAGAAACATGAGTTTGAACCTGGCTATGTTCTTTGTAGATTTTAATTTGTCAAATTATTGTGATTATGCGTTCATATAGGAATTATTGTGATTATTTGTGAAAAATTGGGTTTTCTTGTGAAAAATTGGGACACATTTGCATGGATAGGAACATGAGTTTGAACCTGGCTATGTTGTTTGTAGATTTTAATTTGTTAAATTATTGTGATTATGTGTTCATGTAGGAATTACTGTGATTATTTGTAAAAAAAATAGGTTTTTTTTTTAAAAATTGGGACACATTTGCATGGATAGGAACATGACACTATTGTGATTATGCGTTCATGTAGGAATTACTTCCATTCTGGATTGATGTTAAACATATTATACATGGAGATGAATTTGAACCTGGCTATGTTCTTTGTAGATTTTAGTTTGTTGAAAATCAACATTTGTGAATCATGCTTGAGCTTTTCAGTTGAAATTGGTTATTTGTGCCATGTGTTAGTTCCATGTCAGTAAGTCATAATCAACCTTGGTATATTAATTTCCTTTTTCTAGCTAGTAATTGTCATAATCAATTGGTTATCTATATGCTTATTATTTCTTCTTCTTGGGCACATTAGTATATGGCTACCAATAAGTGTTTGCTCTAGTATTAAATTTGTCTTTGCTTGATATATTGCATAAGAATTTTAACTCTAATTTGTTAGAAAGTATATTTTTTTGGAACTAAAATGGTAAGACTTATATAGTTGCTGCCTCAAGTTATATGATTTTAACTCTAATTTGCCTCTGTATTTTAATTATTAGAAAGTTATATAGCTGCTGCCTCAAGCTTTTTGCCTCCATTTGCCTCAAATAGAAATTTCAAATTGAATTCTTGAAACAATAAAGATATAACTATTGTTCTGAATATATATTTTGGATGGTGCTAGGTGATAATTGTCTTTTAGAAATTGATATGGATAAGCGTTGGATTGGATCACATGATTGGAATTCAAAGGCATACAAGGATGGGGTCGAAGCATTTCTTAAATTTGCATATAGAACTAAGAATGCTGATACGGTCCATATTTATTGCCCATGTAGTAGATGTGTAAATCGTGTTTATCACAATCGACAGACTGTGGAGGTTCATATAGAGATGTATGGATTTGAAAGGAGTTATATGGATTGGATACATCATGGGGAGTTATTGGGTGGTTTTGGTAATAACACCGATAATATAGTAGATGATATGTCAGTTGATGAAAGTGATGCTGGATTAAATGAATGTGCTAATATGACAACAATGGTACGAGAGGGAATGGGATTCTCATGTATGCTAGAAAATATGGGTTGCGAGGAAGAGCCCATGGCAGAAGAAAACTTGCGGTCCGATGAATGCATGCCGAAATACTTCAAACTTCTAAATGAAGCAGAAAGCGATTTGTACGAGAGTTGTCCTAAGGGTGTCACTGAGCTATCATTTGTTGTCCAACTTTTACACCTGAAGCAACTTAATGGATGGACAAATCGTTCTTTCACAATGCTGTTAGGCTTCTTAAAAAAGGTGTTTCCGTGTGCCAAGATTCCTAAATCATACTATCAAGCCAGTAAGCTAACTACTGACTTGGGATTCACTTATAAAACATGGAATGCTTGTCCTAATAGTTGTATGTTGTTTCGAAATGAAACTGAGAATCTCGACAAATGTGAGATTTGTGGGGCTTCTAGATATAAAATTGATCATGCCAACGAGGGTAATCTTCCTCCGGTTGACCAGGGTACTAAAGTTTCTCAAAAAAAGGTTCAATATTTTTCTTTAATACCAAGACTGCAACGATTGTTTTGGTCATCGCATACAGCTTCGCTTATGAAATGGCATGCTGAGAAGCGAGTAGAGGATGGTGTAATGAGGCATCCGGCAGATTCTCGTACTTGGAAGGCTTTTGATGATAATAATCCATCCTTTGCCAGAGACAGTCGTAATGTTAGACTTGGGTTAATTACCGATGGATTTAATCCGTTTGGTAATATGAGTGTTGCTCACAGTACCTGGCCTGTTGTAGTCGTCCCTTACAACTTACCCCCATGGTTGTGCATGAAGCAACCTAACTTAATTTTGTCTATTCTTATTGATGGACCAAAAGGTCCAGGTGATAAGATTGACGTTTATCTGCAACCGTTAGTAGATGAGTTGAAAGAACTTTGGAAGGTTGGTGTTTCTACTTATGATGCATCAACCAAACAGTTATTTCAACTTAATGTAGCACTGTTGTGGACAATTAGCGACTTTCCTGCATATGCTATGTTGTCAGGATGGAGCACAAAAGGTGAATTTGCTTGCCCTTGTTGTAATAGGGATCATCAAGCTACCCAATTGACAAATGGTGGCAAGTATTGTTACTGGGGTCATCGTAGATTCTTACCGGGGCGCCATAAGTTTCAAAGGGAGAGGGTAAATTTTAATGGCAAATTAGAAATAAGGCCACCACCTTTGACATTATCTGGAACAGAAGTGTTAAAGCAGTTGAATGATCTCAATGTTTTAACTGAATATAAGAAAGGGGACGTCTTTACAAAGAGGAGGAGGGAAGAACAAGAAAAAGAGAGGGCAAAAACACACAGTCTGCCAAAAACAAGATTAGGTTGGAAGAAGAAGACCATCTTTTTTAAACTACAATATTGGGAACACAATTTGATTCGCCACAATCTAGATGTTATGCATATTGAAAAAAATGTATGTGATAATGTCATTTTTACTTTGCTAGGTATTAAAGGCAAAACAAAAGATAATATAAAGGCTCGAAAAGATCTCAGAGATATGAAAATTTGATCAGAGCTATATCCTCAACCACGGGGAAGAACTCTAGAGTACTTGCCTCCAGCTGAGTTCACAATGAGCAACAAAGAAAAGGACATTTTCTTAAAAGTGTTACGAGATGTAAAAGTCTCTGATGGTTATTCATCTAATATATCTCGATGCGTGCATACAGAAGAGCGGAGTATGTGGGGTTTTAAGAGTCATGACAATCACATTTTAATGCAACAGTTACTTCCTATAGCTATTCGAAGGGTCTTACCAAAGCATGTTGTTAAATCCTTAATTGAATTAAGCAACTGCTTCGTGGTGTTGTGTTCAAGTGTAAATAGTATTACAAACTTGAAAATGTTTGAAGATCGTATGGCGCTTACGCTTTGTAGTCTTGAAAAGATTTTTCCACCTGGGTTTTTTAGATATAATGGAACACTTGCCTATGCATTTAGTGGATGAGTTACAAATTGCTGGAGCAATACTGTATCGTTGGATGCATCCCATGGAAAGATATTTGTACACCTTAAAACTTTATGTGCGGAATCGTGCTCATCCAGAGGCTTCTATTGCTAAATCAGTATTGTTAGAAGAATGTATGACTTTTTGCTCAAGGTATTTGGACAATAGTACAGAAACCAAAATAAAGCGGCCAAGAAGAAATCATGATGGAGGAAAGAAATCTGGTCGCGTTGTAGGTAAAGCAGTGCACTTTCGACTTGATCCAATTATGCAAATACAGCTCATCGATATGTGCTTGCCAACACGGAGGCAGTAGCACCATTCATTGAGTAAGTTTGTCTTGACTGATACCATGATTTATATCCTCTCGTTTAGTTATGTAATTAAAATAAATTTCTACATCTTTATACAGGAAACACCTTGCTAAACTTAGGGCAAAATATCCACAAGCTTCACAACGACACCTTATTAGTCGCCTTCATAATGAATACTTTGTCACTTGGTATAAGGAGCATGTAAGTAGATGTATCTTTTAATGAACATTTAATATTTTTGACAACTTGTAGTAAAATATCATTATTAAACTTATTTAATGTTTTTAATATAGATGAAGGGTTTACCAGACGTACAAATATCAGAGGAGATCAGAAGCTTAGCTTCAGCCCTCTTAAGGATGCTTTGAAATTCAATTCTTACATTGTTAATGGTTTTAGATTTCGAACAAAAAAAATTGATCTTCGTAGAAAAACTCAGAATAGTGGAGTCCTCCTAAAAGCAGAACAAATGAGTTATTCTAGTCGAAAAGATAGAAATCCTCTTACAGGGGATGTTATATTCTACGGACAACTGATAGACATTATTGAGATAAAATATTTGAACGGCATGAAGTATGTTTTATTTAAGTGCAACTGGGTTAATTCACGAGTGGGCCAGAAAGTGGATGAGTTTAATTTTACTCTGGTGAACTTCAATCATTTGTTATACAAAGAGAATAGGGTGATTGATGAACCTTATATCTTAGCATCCCAAGCAGAACAAGTTTGGTATGTTCAAGACCCTCTAGAGTCAGATTGGCATGTTGTTGTTCAGATGTCGCCGCGAGACATATTTGACAAGTACTCAAAAATAGTAGAAGATTTAGAAGCTAATAGAGTGGAACCTTATAGCATGCAACATCTGGATGAAGCTCATAATGGATCTTGGGTTAGGCAAGGAGTAGAGGGCTTGGTGGTAGACACAAATATTTGTGATGGTGATGATGACAGTGGTCATGAGTAGCAAGTTTGTAGCTTGATTTGCAACTATTTGTGATGGATATCAAATTACAAACTTGTATCTCTTAGCTATTTTATATCCTTTCAAGTTGTTGGTTGTTTTATCTACTGTGATTGAACGTTGATGAATTTTGCTTATTTCAGTGAATGTTGATTAATTTTGCTTATTTTCTTTACTTCATTCATTCTCAATTTCTATTAGAAAAAATGTTTACAGGAAAGTGGTTGTAGAAGCTATACTATACTTCATTCATCTTGTCATATACTTGCTTCTACATGTTCTATGATAAATATGTTATGTGATAAACATATATTATTTAGTGGCTCTACTATTTAGTGGCTTTGGGTGTGCTAGCCATCCTATTGTGGTCATTGTGCTGTTAATAATAAATATCATTAATGTTGTAATGTCCGCATGATGATAGTATATAAATGTACGCAAGTCGTTTGCTTATCAGGTATTTTGACATAGAAACTCCTCAATAGACTGGAAGTCTAGAACAAAAATGTTCTGTGACATTATCTTGTAATATAATTTTAATCATATATGTGTTTGTATCCAATTAGATTGTGTTTTAATTATTACTTTTTTGTCCATTTTGTCCCTCTCTAGACATTACTGTGATAAACATGTTCTGTGATAAACATATATTATTTAGTGGCTCTACTATTTAGTGGCTTCTACATGTTCTGTGATAAACATATATTATTTAGTAGCTTCTACATGTTCTGTGATAAAG
The DNA here is from genome assembly GCA_029216955.1 of Iris pallida. Taxonomy (NCBI): domain Eukaryota; kingdom Viridiplantae; phylum Streptophyta; class Magnoliopsida; order Asparagales; family Iridaceae; genus Iris; species Iris pallida. The sequence goes on along the minus strand of JANAVB010009198.1, from coordinate 14,969,476 downwards.
CATCCAAATTGTAAAGTACCATCAAATTATTTAGTGGCTCTACTATTCTGGCTTCTGTATCCCTTTAATTCATCATGCTACTTATACGAGACTGCAATTTGTATTTGAGTTGATAGTGTAGGTTTGTAATGACCAATCATGGGATAACCCTGCATATTGCAATTTTTAACTTCTATTAGGAAAAATGTCCCCACAAAAGAAGAAGTTTATCAAGCCTGGGTTCATGTCGGGATATAAGAGGCAAAGATTGGAAAATATTACTAGAAATAAAATGAAAATGGATGCTTTGAAATTGCAACAAGCTTCAAAGCTTGTAATGAATTCGAAGATGGTTACTCGAACAAGTTCGAGTAAGATGGGAAAAAGAAGCGCAAGTGAAAGAGATGATGAGTATATCCCCGTCGGTGATGACTTGCTTAGCGAGGAAGATAGCAACCATAATGAAGAATCTTCCGACCCTAAAATGAAGAAGGTAATAAATTGGATATCAAGTCTTATGTTTTCTGTCTTCATTCATTGGAATATCTCACTATTTTTCTTACGTTGCAGGTTGCAAACAATGATGACTCTTCTATCCCTAAAATGAAAAAGGTTAAAAATTTGATCATAAGCGATTTTTTACTGTTCCAGTGTACAGCTTACTACTATGGTTGCAAATGATGAGAAAAGCAACATCCGGGGTCCTCGAGTCTTGATCCTCTATTGGTGCTGGTCTTGACCCTCTACTAATGCTTGCACTGCCAATGTCTAATGAGCTCTGATACGCTCTAATACATCAGTGTGCACTTAAATTTCTTCTAATACGCCACTGTACAATTGATACTTCTTCTGATACTCGGGTATCCTACTATGGTGGTTTGGTTCTTCATTGGTAGAGCTGGTTGAGCCGCATCATGGATGTTATTGAGCTCTTGCAGACCCACGGTGAGCTTCGATCTGATGCCTAGCTTCCACTGGGATCAAATTGTAGAGGAAGAGTATTTTTTTACTATGGTTTGAGCTTTCTTGCATAGATTTTTATTCTAATTTGAACTTCCTTCTATGTCTTATTAGTGTGTTGGACTATCTTGATCTAATACAACACATGTAGCAAATGATGAGAAAAGCAATATCCGGGGTCGTCGAGTCTTGATCCTCCATTGATGCTGGTCTTGACCCTCTGCCAATGCTTGTGTTGCCAATGTCTAGTGAGCTCTGATACGCTCTAATACACCAGTGTGCACTTAAATTTTTTCTAATACGCCACTGTGCAATTGATACTTCTTCTGATACTCGGGTATCCTGCTATGGTGGTTTGGTTCTTCATTGGTAGAGCTGGTTGAGCCGCATCATGGATGTTATTGAGCTCTTGCAGACCCACGGTGAGCTTCGATCTGATGCCTAGCTTCAACTGGGATCAAATTGTAGAGGAAGAGTATTTTACTATGGTTTGAGCTTCCTTGCATAGATTTTTATTCTGATTTGAACTTCCTTCTATGTCTTATTAGTGTGTTGGACTATCTTGACAATTCTGGATATTTGATCCTCAAATTTTGTCGAGGATGAGCATAGCTTCAACTGGGATCAAATTGTAGAGGAAGAGTATTTTACTATGGTTTGAGCTTCCTTGCATAGATTTTTATTCTGATTTGAACTTCCTTCTATGTCTTATTAGTGTGTTGGACTATCTTGACAATTCTGGATATTTGATCCTCAAATTTTGTCGAGGATGAGCATTTTTCCTTTTCTTTATATACATACTGAATCTAATTTTCTTATATCTAATACAACACATGTAGCAAATGATGAGAAAAGCAACATCCGGGGTCTTCGAGTCTTGATCCTCCATTGATGCTGGTCTTGACCCTCTGCCAATGCTTGCGTTGCCAATGTCTAGTGAGCTCTGATACGCTCTAATACACCAGTGTGCACTTAAATTTCTTCTGATACGCCACTGTGCAATTGATACTTCTTCTGATACTCGGGTATCCTGCTATGGTGGTTTGGTTCTTTATTGGTAGAGCTGGTTCAGCCGCATCATGGATGTGATTGAGCTCTTGCCGACCCATGGCGAGAGTCGATCTGATGCCTAGCTTCAACTGGGATCAAATTGTAGAGGAAGAGTATTTTACTATGGTTTGAGCTTCCTTGCATAGATTTTTACTATGGTTTGAACTAACTTCTATGTCTTATTAGTGTGTTTTTTGCATAGCTTACTACGTACTATGGTTTGAACTTCCCTATGGCACTGTGTTGGACTATCTTGACAGCACCTACCTATATACTGCTACATTTATTATGTATTTTCAGGCTGCATACAACAGTCATACGCGTAGGTCATCTCGTATTGCAAAGAATATGGAACATGTCATAGCAATGGGTGATAGGACATTAGATCCACGATTAGAACCCTCTTTTATGGAGGATGTCTTGCGCATTCCTATATCACGACATCAAATTTTTGAGGAGAGCGATGATGAGCCTTTAGATAATGAGCCAGTAGAGAATTCTGAGAAAATACCGAAGGGTAAGTTTTGTATTGAAATTTATAATGTAAATTGTGAGCTATTAATGGTTCTAGTTTTTAAGTAGTCTATTTATGAGTCTTTCCCTTTTGTTTCTAATAAGGTACGATGGAGAGTGGACCTTCCACTAGGCAACATAGAGGAGCTGCTAAGCCATAGAAAAAATGGGATAATGGAGTAAAAAAATCATAGAGTGGGATGAAGATTGCCAACCGGTTGGAGAATATGGGCACCATTTGATGTCTCATCTTGGTAACCTTTCCCAAAATGGCGAATTATTTTCGTTAACAATGTTATCTTGGCGTAAGGCTGATAAGGATAAACTAGAAATGGTCTGGGCGTCGGTTAAGGTAAATTTCCCCGTCTCTTTATCAGTATTTTCATGGATTACTATCTTTATTTTCACTATTATCCTACTTGATAGTGAACCCCCTATTGTCTGTCTTGCTAAACCTAGACACATTGGCATTGACTTTGTAGTCAGTAACACTCAAGGTCTGTATTGTAAGCTATAGATCATAGCACTATAATTCACCATCAAGAGTAAAAATAAATCGATTGAAGCAGCTGTGGCCTAGAAGTGTTGATTGAAACTGTCATTTCAAGTGCAATATTTTGTTTATATTCTTTTAATGTTGGAATGAAGATGTTGAAGTGGTTCCTTGTTTTTGGTTTGGGATGATTCAACTAATTTATATCTTGCTGTTCTTGTGGTTGTTTGGAAGTATAACCTCGGATATCATGTTTGAATGCTTTATCATCACCTGTTGTTCACATATTTTTGCTATTGATAATGGCTACTTATATTGATAACTTAGATATCATGTTTTTTTAAGGAAAACACAAATGCACCCGATGCTTTTAAAGCTATTTGCTTTAAGAAAATGAGAATTTACTGGAAAGCCTTCAAGCATCGTGTGAAAAAAGACTTCTATACAAAGTTTGAGACCGATGAAGAGCGCCTAGCAAATGTGTCGCCCCGGGTGGAGCCCAGTCAATGGCCAACTCTAGTGGCATATTGGGGCTTGGGTAACACACAGGTATAAATCGACTAACGAATAACTTACATCCATATTCATACTAGTGGCAAACCCTTTATTTCAATTTACTAAATAATGTCCAAATATTTTTTAGAAAGTTTCGGAGAAGAACCAAGTTAATCGCGGAAAACTTTGTGCTCTCCCTAGAACTGGTAGAAGATCCTTTCCAGAAATAAAGAGAAATATTAGTATTGTGTTTTTTGGTAAGATAATTCTCATATATTTTCAGTTGATAATGTATAAATTTTTTCTTACTTTGGAACATGCATACACATCAGAGGAGGCTAGAAAACAAGCATGTTGACCTTGTCAACATGTGGAGAGCCACTAGAGAAAAAGATGGCAGTTATAATGAAGAAGACGGGGCTGCTGGAACAGAGGTATATAAAATTCATATTTGTAATGAGTTTTTTAACAAAATGTCAATTGCAAATTAGAGAAATTTAACACAAACCTCCTTGCATGCTATAAAAAATGTTAGAAAGGAGAATTGAAGAGCTACCAGCTGAAGAACGAGATAACGAGGAGCAATTGAATAATATTTACAGGGAAGTAATTGGACAAGATGGGCATGGCCGAGTTATAGGCCGAGGAGTAGGTGTAAGCGGTAAAGGATCAACATCCTTAGCAGCTCATCAGGCTGAGATTCAACAAGCAACAAATGCTGAGATTGTACAACTACGAGAAGATGGTGAAAAGTTACGAGAATATGCGGAGAAGTTGAGAGAAGAGACTGACGCATTAAGGAAAGAGTGTGAGGAGCAAGAGGTCCGGCACAAGAAAGAGCTTGAGGCGGTCAAGAGTGAGCTTAGGACTGAGCTCAAAGATGAAGTTGTGGCCATGTTCCTGAATGCTCAACTACTTTCTCAACAATCCAGTACATCGTCCAGGTAATTTGCCAACTATCAACTTATTACATTGGTTTTTCTCTGTGATTCTTATGTTTGGTTTTCTTTCGTGGCTGCAATTTATGTTTGGTTCTCCATTTCCTTTCTTTCAAGTTAAAATTTGTATTTATTACATTGGTTTCTTTTCTGGACTGATTTTTTGGACTGAATTTTGCATAGTCTGAATTTTGTATAATCTCGGTATCAGTATCGGAACTGAATTTTAGCTTCTGTTTTCACTGTGTCCTTTTCCCTGGAAACTCCGAAACCAGTGATATTTTTTACATATTGCCAAGTTATTTTTTACACTGAATTTTAGAGTATGTTAGATGGGTATCCATTGTTTTGTTTTAAGTTCAAATTATTGGACTAAATGTTCAGTCTCAGATTTACACTATACAGTTATATTCAGTCTCTAAATGTCCATATCACCTACATATATCAGTCCATTATTTTGTTCAGGTCATTAGCTCGTTATAAACAGTCCCTCTGAACTAAGGAGTTCAGTCCCCTGTTTTGATATTCCGATCTGTACCTTCATTTCAGACAATTGAAACTTCAAGTTCAGTCATTGAACTTTATTTTGGAGAATGAACTTCAAGTTCAGAATATTGGACCTGTGTGTGGGATGTCTTGGTATCCTAACCCCAGGTCACAGTCCACTGCAAATTCATGTAGGTTCACTGCATTTTCTGGGTTCAATCACACTATGATACAGTAATTTAGGTGTTGCTGTAACTTTATTTAAGGGGTACCAGTTGCAGTTGCAATTGTTTGCACTTTGTATCCTGTACCAGTATAGAATCCTGTACACTGAAGACCAACACCACACCAGGTTGTATAGGGAGGAGGGAGTCAGCCTGTACTTTTGGAGAGAATAGTGACAGAATAGGGACATGAGTGAACAAAATCTTGTGAGTTATGCCCAGTGATCGAGTGACTACCTCGTTTTCGACACTCTTATATACAAAGGAATGGTGCCAGCCCCTGGTACCAATCCCTATATAGGTACAAGTACACAGGAAGTAGTACAACCTTGTGGTGTCAGTCTATTGTTTCTACCTTAGATAGAAAATCACTCGAGGGGCATCATCCTAGTTAGGACAGGTTTAGTAGACAGAGGCATGAGCTACCAGGAAGGAGGAATAATTGAAGTAGAGACTGGGTACATGAAGGTGTCCTCAGTGAATCCAATGTACTGGATATAGAGTGTTGAGTGGTGTGGTCTAGGTAACTCTGTATTGAGGGAGTGTATCAACCCAATGTAAGGTTGTATGGTGCAGGAAATGATCAAGATAGCAGCACACAAGGGGAGTCATATATATGACAGTCTATCTATAGCACTGTTTAGCCATGCCCTATTTTAGTTAATTAAAATTGCCCTGTTTTAATTAACTTTTACTGGATATAGAGTGTAACAGATTTTAACTTTTACATTGGTTTTTTCCAGCTTGTTACTGTAATTCTTGCTAGAATAATTGTACTTCCCATTTAAAATGTTTCCCAATTTTTCCCGTCTTCACTTAAACTTCTTTTTTCACTTGAAGCTTCCTTTGTCACTTGAAGCTTTTTCTGTACATTATTTTTTTTCCAACGTTTTTGTACGCCGGTCTGTACAGTTTGGAAGAACTGTTAGTAGGTTTGTACAATTTGTTTAAACCTTCACAAACTAATATGGTCTAGTCTGTACAATTTGGAAGAACTTGTCTTTTTTTTCTGGTTGTTCGTGTATAGTTAGCAGGTTGCTAATATATTGGCATATCTTCATTTGCAGGTCCTTCAAAAGCATTCTGAATATGCTAAAATGATGGGCGACGATCTTGTGATGATAAAAAATTTGGGTTAATTTTTGGGTTCATGTTGGATATACTAAAAACATGGTGTAATGGTGGAGACAATGGGTTCATTTTGTAACTGATGTTGTGGGTGATGTATAGTATTTTATATTTATTTTGGAAAAGGTGGTTAAGGATGCTTAATGGGTTCAGCATTTTGTATGTAATGGTGGAGACAATGGGTTCATTTTGTAACTGATGCTGTGGGTGATGTATAGTGTTTTGGATTTATTTTGAAAATGGTGGTTAAGGATGCTTAATGTTAAGCTTTTTATTGTTTATTAATTGAACATATATAGTTATATATGGATTTTGTTGTCTTCTACTTAATGGTAAAGAATGCTTGATGTTGTTAAGCTTTTTTTTTATTGGAGCTCTGATACCTGGAGATACATCTGAGGACAAGCTTCACAACGTCCATGATTATATGAATTATGTGTATTTAAATTGTATGTTTTATAGCTGAAAAATACAGACAATAATTTCATAAGTGTTACTTTTGGGACAGTTATGTAATTGTCCTAGATATAAACGACATTCTTTTGTAACGCTGGCAAATTCTTTTAGGACGGATGTTACTCGTCACAAACTCTTTTATTTTGGGACCGTTTTGTAAACCGTCGTAAACATGTAATAATTCAAACTCTTTTAGTACGATTATATTTTTCGACCCTAAAACCAAATTAGGACGGTATTTTTCGTCCTAAAACTTTTTGCCACGCTACCCTAATAGCACTGTCACTTACCGTCCTAAAATTCGTCCCAAATTACAATTTAGGACTGACTTGGGTCTTTTTAAGACGGATTTTTGGCGTCCCAGAAAGACACTTTTTTTGTAGTGAGAATAAGGCTGGTCACCATGGAAAGTTATGAACAAGTAGGGTAAGGCTTTACCCGTCATGAGGCGAGGGTATAGCTATGAACAAGTAACAAGTACAAGTGTATAGAACAAGGGAGAATTTTGATCACACAACCACTAATATAACTCCCCATCCTCGAATAGTATAAAGGATCCGGACATGACACGTCATGACACGGAATTCAAAAGTAGGTGATCAGCCCACTCCCATGTCCATGTCTATACAAATATAAGTAACAAGTCGAGTCATGTACCAATATACCAAGTAATTCGGGAACAACATCTCATGACAGGATCCGACATATACTAGTCCATGAACTATCGTGTCTGGAAATCAAGTAAGACACTACAACTGAATCGAATATAGCAGATATCAAGACAATAAAAACTATCAGTGAATGTACTCGCCTGTCATACTGTATGACTGATATAAATAGATGTCCGAACTGGTGTCACAGAGTCCTATTTAGAGTAAAACAGGTTATAAAGTACTCAATTTGTAATAATGAAAATCTACAATACAAACTATATGATTCTAAGTCAAACTAGGTCAAAGTCAACTCTGGTCAACTATAAAGTCAAACAAGGTCAACTCTAGTCAACTATGGTCAAACTAGCTAGGGTTGGGTCAACAATGGTCAACTAGTCTAGGTTAGTCAATTCTAGGTCTAAATAAACTAAGTATATGCAAATCAAGTATCCAAGATAGCTACTAACTCATAGCCTAAGTCACTTGCTAAACCAAGCACAAAACTAAGCCATAAGCTAACAAGGCACACAAATTTAGTCATATAATGTATATATATTATTCACATTCACATATTCATATACATAGATATATATAGGAAAGCTATATATATAGGCATATACATATATATACATAGAGAGAGCGAAGGAGAGGTAAAAGAGTAAGTGAGTGTGTGTGTGACATATGTGTGAAAGGATATGTGTTAATGTTCTCAGATTTAGTGATAGGTAGGTGTATGTGACATGGGATACATGGTGACAAAGGATGTATGAATGCATGTGTGTAAAAGATTATAGGTTAACTCAGTTTATAGAAATACATACATATATACTTACATTACATACATGCATACATACGTATCATATATACATACATACATTATATTGCATACATGCCTACATATATATCACATATGCATACTTGCATTCATTCATGCACCTATACATACATACATAGATGCATACATTCATATTTGAATACATTATATACTTGCATACTGTAACTCCACTTCCCGATTTTTTTTTTTGAGAAAATAAAATTTTTGATTTTAAAATAGTAATTGTTTGGGTTTCAAATTAAAGGTTAATTTTAATTATTTTAATTAATAAATATGATTGTTGATATTTTAGAGGGAAATAATTTGGAGCAATTTTTCAAATTTGAAAAGTTGTTATAACCAACTTGTGGTCCCCTCAAATTTTCCTAAAAATTTTTAACTGAAATTTTTATCATTCTTGTAATAGTAAAAAGGAAGAGGACCTTTTTGCATATAGTCTATTTGCGGAAGGGGGGCTATTTAGTAAATAATCCAAGCGGGGGGTGTTTTGTGCAAAGTTGCATTTTTTCCTTTAATTGAGTCTGTGGAGGAAGTGAGAGAATTTCTTCATTCTATTTTTGAGCTGTTCCCAATTCTTTCCCAAAACTCTGTTCGCCGAACCCTAACCCTAATTTTCTGGTTCGCCGGTGAACGGCGATGGCCTTAGCCCGGCAACCGACGGTGGCGCCAGCACTTCTCCTCCTCGACGAACTCTCAACCGCGGCGATGACTTCTCCGGCCTCGACGACAACCGTGGCGGTGACGGCTGGCATCTCCGGCTCGTGGTTCTTCTTTCCGACGACCACCATCCACGACGACGATCTCTCCAGCGGCGGTGGCGGCCACGACAACTTCGACCACGACAGTGGGTTCCTTCCACCACGGCGATGACGGCCACAGCGTTACGGCGACGAGTCAGCTTCGTCGGTCGTCTCCACCATCAACGACGGCGACTGCATCATTCCACTCCGGTGATCTTTCTAGCAACTGCGAATGGATCTTCTCTACCGACGGGACGATCATCACCATCTTCATCAAATGTCGATCGGGGTGAGTGATTTCGATTTCTCCTTCCTTAACGAAGGACTATTCCGACCAATTTGTTTCTTGACAATAATACTCTCATGTTCAGATCCGGATCCAAGAGATCGATCGATCTGGGTCCTTCTTTATGGAGTAACAAATGATCTTTTTGAGAGCTGATCGATCGTTGAGATCTGATCGATCAGGGCGTCGTCCGATCGAACTGAGAACTCGAGTTTGGGCGCGTAGTGGTAATCTGGACACGTGAGGCGGTGTCCGACTCCCTGAGATCGTACTTGCCTTTTCGAATCATGTTTGGAAGCGTAGCTTCACTCCAGGTATTGCCCTGTCCTCTCCTTTGCTGCAAATGTCGTCATAAATTCTTGATTAATTCTGTTTGGTCGAACTGGTGGGGTTGGTCGGATTGCAGGATGCTAATTATTGTGTCTGGCTTTTCATTTGTGTTGTGTTCGTGCGTGCGTCGCAGTCTCTGTTCATGTCCAACCCTCAGGCGTGTCCAGTTCATGTGTGTAGCCTAGCCGTGCATCTAACCTGGTGTGTGTGGGATCATTTGGAGTTTGCTGTGTGGTGTAGTGTGGTGTCAGGCTTGACGTCTTCCTGAGCTATGTATTCTTCTCTGTTCAGTTTAAGAAGTTAGAAGCCAATTTTTAAATTTGTAACAGACATGTATACCTTCATTTATGTATAATTCCCCTCGCCTGATTATTGTTCTGATTTTTGTGATTGGGTTCATTAGTTGAGATCCTGACTGTGTTTCCAAATGTTCACTTGAGTAGGGTGTTCACCATATTGATTCTGTACGATCTCCTTTGGCTAACTTCGATTTCTATTAATTATAAATTTTGTTCAGAGTTACACTTCCAGTTTGGAATGTTGAGAGGAATGTGCGCTTTGAGCTCAATGGTTGCCCACATGGATGTTGCCAGTAGAAGTTATATTCAATTAAGTGTAGGTTTTCCTTAGTCGAGTTATCTGGTAGTTGTGGTGCTGCAAACACCAATATAAACGAATATTCATTTTATTTAGTTTTGAATCTCTAGTTCTGATGAGTAGTGTGGCTCTGGAAAGAATGATAGAATGAGCACTGGAGTATCATATATTAAGTGAGGACTTAACCCTTTGTTAGCTCCAACTTTTGTGGCACTGTTATTTTCAGTTAGATTCTTTTATGCTAATGTTATACACATATATGTGTTGTTAGCTTTAGTTGTTTTCCAATTGAGTATATGTACATGCTCTGTTGTATTTACTCAAATTGTTGGGCTGGCAGTTTAGCAAGAATTGGAGGAATGTTGAAGTAGTGACTAGATTCATAGAGTGTATGTGGTATCCAAATTTAGTCCAAGGAACCGAAATTAAGTTTGGACCCTTGTTGTTGAATGCAAGTTTTGGTTTGTACACTATTGGATACAAGCCTATACTTTATCAGCTGATCTTGACTCTTGTGTTGGCATAGTTCATTAAATCTGGTATGGGTTGAAATATTTGGGTTGAATATTGTGGTTCATTGCATGGAAATGCGTAGGATTGGTTTTGTTTTCTAACTAATAACGGTACCTTGTAAAATGTTGTCATCCATTAGTACTAATTAAGGGGATACTATTATGATGCTAACTTCTTGACGTCAGTTTTTGTCAAGGCTAGTAACAAGCATAAGTGTTATTTTATTTAAGTAATCAATTGATTAGAAGATTATTGGATAGTAATAAAGAAGCTAAAGGTTAAATGACTAGAGCTAACCAACTTGTACCTAAAATACAGGAGGACATCTAGCCCCGATCTTCACCCGTACTTCCTGGAGCAAGGCAAGTACATTCTATGGTTTTGATCAGTACATTTTCTTGTTCTTTATTGCTGACACACTGCGACACGTTCATGATCTTTTCTGGCTTGTTCTTTCATGATCTTACTTGCATCTTGGGGTGGAGGAAATACTCTAGATATGTGACCAAACCCGGATACTTATTCATGATCTTTAGCTTAGGCCTCGCACAGTGCACGCGGGTCCTAAGCTGTACCATATATGATCTTTCAGGATCTTTCATGCTCTTTCATGATCTTACCCATAGCCGGTCACATATCATAGAAGTATTTTAAATTTATAACACACATGTTCAGGATTTTGTTCTTACATTAGTTTCCTATGATCCTGATCTTGATTTTAGCTATAGTCGTGATCTTTCCTGCATCTTTATATAGTCGTGATCTTTCATGTATCTTTATAGCAGTAGTTCATGTTCTTCCTTTTCCTTACATATCTTGTTCTTTCAGCATTTACTTTCCATATCATGATATTATTGTTCATTACCTAGAACTGTACTTTGCACCGCTCCTGACTGGATAAGTTACAGGTATACTTGCAGGATTATCATCCTACTCTATGGGCCAGAGCCCAGGATTTAGCTGAGCAGGATGAGGCTTAGCTTGAGGCTTCAGGTTTAGATTACTTAGCTTTACTTTGAGTTATTGACTTTAGAGTTCATAGCACTTTTTATTCCTGTTGCTTCTGGTACAATATGATATCTGGATTTATGGATTATGGTGATCATCCTGGGATACGTTTTTAGATGCTGTAATTTTATACATGTTCATATTTATCTGGTTAGTTTCCCTAGCTTGGTACAGCTTACTTCGTCATGTCTAACGACGAAGGCTGGGCGTGTCCGACTCGTGTCCGATTATTCGGGAGCGGGTCGTGACATATTTTTAGTGGTGGCCCATGCAGGTCTATCCTAATGGTACCTAGGTCTTAGCGTACTATTGGGGGACTTGAGTATACTAGGGAAACTTGATCACAGCATAGAAAAATCGGGAAATAAGGGTATATCAGGTATATCAGGTGTATCAGGTATTTTAATATTCTATAAACACTTGTTGTATGTAGGTCTAGGTTATTTTAACAGTTTTTTGTTTTGCAGATAGTTCAAAAGCATGCGACACCAAAACTATCAATTCACCTGCACTTGACGGTTCCGAACTTCCACTACGTTCTATCGCTCTACTATCCCCATGGGTAGTACGTAGTTGACGGAGACGTCTGAAGAGTCCCTTGACAACCAGAGGAAGCAGGCCACCCTTTCCAAGTCAGACTTGTATATACACTCTCCGGGCCAGGAAGGACTTCTGATTTCCAGACTCTCAGACACTTGGATTTTTCCGACACCGAGCGCATATCTTACACCAAGGAGCAGATCGAGAACCTGGAGTTACCACTGATGATCACCCAAGTTTCTGAGGACCCGACTTCTCTGAAGATTAGAGCCACCTGCCAGGAGATCCAGAATGTAGCACAGACAATAGGACACAACGGGAAACAGAAGCTCAGAAGGAACATGAAGATTTATGACAAAGACAACAACTACCCTGGACCCGCAAAGCGTCACAATACTCAGACAGCACTTTTTCAGTCACACCATCAAGAGACAGATTCAGGCCCACATTCGCTGGATGAAGGACTGCCAGCAAGTCGCAGATTACAATGATCGAGGAGCATCAGGATCTCAGCAGTCAGCAGTCAGCAGCCAGCAACCATATATTTCTCTCAGAATCCCTGCACTTTAGTCACCTCAACGGGAGACCCAGATTCAGATCCAGTCGACGATCATTTATATTTTTTGCCGCCGTCCAAGACATCGCTTCGAGGAGTGCTGCAAAAGACGGAGGCTATGCTTGTTCTACGGATCGTCTGCCTATCAAGTCAAAGATTGTCCGGAGATCGTTGATCGCACTGCCCAAGAACAAGCACAAGGAGGACCAGGACCGCAGCAGAAGGACCCACCCCTCCAGATACAGCAATCACGTGGAGCACTACCACATGGACCAGTCTACGTCAGGACAGTTGGAGAAGGTTGAAGAGATTCCAGTCCCAGAAGAATACTGAAGATAGATAGAAGACTCTTTTGCATGGTTGGAGAAAACCATGGATCAGGATTCATAATCCAGTTTTTCCTTAGATTCCTCTTGTACCTAGTTTGTTTCTTAAAAACCTCCTTGTTTTCTATTTAAGGATTATTAGATTTTATTCCTCTTCTGAAACCTTGGTTGCTATTCGAGATGTATTTAGAAAGTTTGTTTCTATTCTTGTTCATAACTCTGCTCCTATTCGAGATTTTCTTCCTGTTCGATAACTTGTTTCATATGTCGTCGTTTTCTAATTCAAGATTTGGTTCTACTCGAATTTTTGTTTCCCATTTAGACCCTGTTGATATTTAAGACTTTACTTCGGATTACATTCCTATTCAAACTTATGCCATTCGAAACTTTATTTGAATCTTGCTTCTATTCGAGATTTCATTTGCAGATTTTGTTTTCTAACTTTGAAACTTTGACTCGTTTCCTGTGAGATTTTATTTCTCATTCGTGAATTGTTTTTCGTTCTATTCACGATCTTATTTGATCTTGTCTCTTATTTTGAGATTTCACTTGTTTCCAACTTTGTTTCGATCTTATTCCCTATTCGAGGTATCGCTTGTTTCATGGATAATTGTTTTCTATTTACCGTTGATTCCCTTTTCTTATTCGTAACTTGATTCCATTCGAGATTTTAAGATCATGTTTCCTATTTTCGAGACTTTGTTTTGTTCGTAATTTTGTCTTATATATCCAAGATTTTTCAGACTTTGAAACTTCAGTTCTACTCGTGACTCGATGAGCCCTTGTTCCCTATTTGATATCTTGTTTTCTCGTCAAGATTTTCCTATTCGAGACTTGTTTCCTTATTCATGACTTTGATTTTCTAGTTGAGAGTTGTTGGTCCACTATTTTGTTTCGATCTTGTCTCCTATCCAAGATTTTGTTTATTTCATGGATACTTGTTCCTACTCGTTTATTTATATTCTGTTCGCTAATCGAACTTGTATTATTCCAGAATTATTCCTACTTGAAATATCATTCCGAAACCTTGTTTGAACCTTCGCTCCTATTGATGCTTGTTTGAGATTATATTTCCTATTTTGACTTTATTCGGGACTCGCCCTCTATTTACGACTTTGTTACTATTGAAATTTGCTTGTTTCATATTTACGATCCAATACCTTGTTTCCTATTGAAACATGTTTTCTAGTTACTATTCAAAATCTTGGTTCCTCGTTGAGATTTTTTTGTTATTCGAGATTTTATTGAAACTTGTTTCCCATACGAGATTTTATTTCCTATTTTGAAACTTGTCTCCTATCTAATACCTTGCCTCAGTTCATCCTTCGAGACTCTATTATCCTTTCGGGATAACGTCCCATATGTGGAATCTTGTTACCATTCCAGATATCAGTTGAAATTCCGTTATAATTTGAAACTTCGCCCCTGTCTGAAATTTTAAATCTCCCCGGTTGCCCTTTTGTACTCATTGATTGGATCCCTTGTTATTTTTAGTACCTAATAAACTCTTGTATTCTAACAGTCAGGTAACTTCACCATTTTCGTGACTTGGACTATTGAAACTCATTTTGAATTCTTTGAAACTCTTTTGAAATCCCTAGGGATAAAGGTCGAGAGGCTATTCGATGATCTACTATGGCATGACAGTTGCGCGCTGCAGCCATTAGCTGGATTACGGAAACTGAGGGTTCACTGCAGCCAGTAGCGCACTGGCGAGGCAGGAACTTTAAGTTGAAGTGATTTCAGACAATCATAGGTTTTCGAGTACTGACGAGACTTGTCATATTTTTCATACCTTGATCTCTTGGGTTGATTCGTCAATGATTGTTGGAAAATGGATAAGGTTGACAGATTATTCGGTGACATATTGTTATTTGAGTCACGGAGCCGAAGGTCCACTGCAGTCAGATATATACTGGCGGGGTAGGGATTCTAGGCAAAGTGATTTTAAATAGCTGTATGTTCCCGGACACCATGGAAACTATATTTTTTTTATGATTATTGGTTTTCGAGAATCACAGATCCTTGCACGTTCATCCTGATTTGATACTGTATCTCTTGAGTATTGCGTACGTCTCCTCAATCGACCCTTGCTAAATTCTCTTCTAGCATTTTTAGATCATTGAATTCCTCAAAATTGTATATTACCATATTGTGATTTCGTACTTCGTTTGTGACTTGTCTAAACTTCAATCTTAAATCATGTCTATCTGACCTTGATTTTCCTATCTTGTCTGTCCACTTGTGTTAAACTATCAATTTTGATCGTACTTAATAGTTTGTGTCTTCATGATTTTGCTTCTCTAAGTTGTAATCGAAACTTCATTCTATCTCGTGCCTATTTGATTCTTGATCCTTGATCGTGTTGTTCCAACTTTTTGTGTGTAATTATCGTACGGGATCTCAAGGCTTAGGTAGCATCTCAGAGTTGCACAGGATCGACAGAAGCACTGGACGGACAGTAGCAGGCAGCCACTGGAGTTCATGTTTGGAGATAGAGTATTCCTGAAGATCTCACCAATTAGAGGCATTATCAGATTTGGCAGAGGCGGGAAGCTCAGTCCGAGATACATCGGACCCTTCGATGTGACGGCACAGATTGGCGAGGTGGCGTTTCCAGCTAGCTTGGAGGGAGTGCACGACGTTTCCCACGTGTTCCAGCTTTGACGCTATATTCCGAACCCGAGCCATGTGGTAGATTTTCGGAGCTAGAGGTGAGTCCGAGATTGACCTACGAGGAGCAGTCAGTGGAGATCCTTGATCGAAGGAAGAAGCGCTTGCGGAATCAGACTATCCCACTTGTCCGCGTCATGTGATGACATCACTCTCCGAAAGAGTCCACATGGGAGCGCGATGACGAGATACAGGAGCGCTATCCCAGTTTGTTTGTTGGAGTGTACTTTGATATTGAGAATCTTAAATACAATAAATTGCGTTGAACCTTCTTGAGATTTTGCTTTAAGTTGTCTTGTTGCCTTTCAAATTTCGAGGACGAAATTATTTTTAAGGAGGGGAGATTGTAACTCCACTTCCCGATTTTTTTTTTGAGAAAATAAAATTTTTGTTTTTAAAATAGTAATTGTTTGGGTTTCAAATTAAAGGTTAATTTTAATTATTTTAATTAATAAATATGATTGTTGATATTTTAGAGGGAAATAATTTGGAGCAATTTTTCAAATTTGAAAAGTTGTTATAACCAACTTGTGGTCCCCTCAAATTTTCCTAAAAATTTTTAACTGAAATTTTTATCATTCTTGTAATAGTAAAAAGGAAGAGGACCTTTTTGCATATAGTCTATTTGCGGAGGGGTGCTATTTAGTAAATAATCCAAGCGGGGGGTGTTTTGTGCAAAGTTGTATTTTTCCCTTTAATTGAGTCTGTGGAGGAAGTGAGAGAATTTCTTCATTCTATTTTCGAGCTGTTCCCAATTCTTTCCCAAAACTCTGTTCGTCGAACCCTAACCCTAATTTTCTGGTTCGTCGGTGAACGACGATGGCCTTAGCCCGGCAACCGACGGTGGCGCCAGCACTTCTCCTCCTCGACGAACTCTCAACCGCGGCGATCACTTCTCCGGCCTCGACGACAACCGCGGCGGTGACGGCTGGCATCTCCGGCTCGTGGTTCTTCTTTCCGACGACCACCATCCACGACGACGATCTCTCTAGCGGCGGTGGCGGCCACGACAACTTCGACCACGGCAGCGGGTTCCTTCCACCACGGCGATGACGGCCACGGCGTTGCGGCGACGAGTCAGCTTCGGCGGTCGTCTCCACCATCAACGACGGCGACTGCATCATTCCACTCCGGTGATCTTTCCAGCGACTGCGAATGGATCTTCTCCACCGATGGGACGATCATCACCATCTTCATCAAATGTCGATCGGGGTGAGTGATTTTGATTTCTTCTTCCTTAAAGAAGGACTGTTCCGACCAATTTGTTTCTTGACAATAATACTCTCATGTTCAGATCCGGATCCAAGAGATCGATCGATCTGGGTCCTTCTCTATGGAGTAACAAATGATCTTTTCAAGAGCTGATCGATCGTTGAGATCTGATCGATCAGGGCGTCGTCCGATCGAACTGAGAACTCGAGTTTGGGCGCGTAGTGGTAATCTGGAAACGTGAGGCGGTGTCCAACTCCCTGAGATCGTGCTTGCCTTTTCGAATCATGTTTGGAAGCGTAGCTTCACTCCAGGTATTGCCCTGTCCTCTCCTTTGCTGCAAATGTCATCATGAATTCTTGATTAATTCTGTTTGGTCGAACAGGTGGGGTTGGTCGGATTGCAGGGTGCTAATTGTTGTGTCTGGCTTTTTATTTGTGTTGTGTTCGTGCGTGCGTGGCAGTCTCTATTCATGTCCAACCCTCAGGCGTGTCCAGTTCATGTGTGTAGCCTAGCCGTGCATTTAACCTGGTGTGTGTGGGATCATTTGGAGTTTGTTGTGTGGTGTGGTGTGGTGTCAGGCTTGACGTCTTCCTAAGCTATGTATTCTTCTCTGTTCAGTTTAAGAAGTTAGAAGCCAATATTTAAATTTGTAACAGACATGTATACCTTCATTTATGTATAATTCTCCTCGCCGGATTATTGTTCTGATTTTTGTGATTGGGTTCATTAGTTGAGATCCTGACTGTGTTTCCAAATGTTCACTTGAGTAGGGTGTTCACCATATTGATTCTGTACGATCTCCTTTGGCTAACTTCGATTTCTATTAATTATAAATTTTATTCAGAGTTACACTTCCAGTTTGGAATGTTGAGAGGAATGTGCGTTTTGAGCTCAATGGTTGCCCACATGGATGTTGCCAGTAGAAGTTATATTCAATTAAGTATGGATTTTCCTTAGTCGAGTTATCTGGTAGTTGTGGTGCTGCAAACACCAGTATAAACGAATATTCATTTTATTTAGTTTTGAATCTCTAGTTCTGATGAGTAGTGTGGCTCTAGAAAGAATGATAGAATGAGCACTGGAGTATCATATATTAAGTGAGGACTTAACCCTTTGTTAGCTCCAACTTTTGTGGCACTGTTGTTTTCAGTTAGATTCTTTTATGCTAATGTTATACACATATATGTGTTGTTAGCTTTAGTTGTTTTCCAATTGAGTATATGTACATGCTCTGTTGTATTTACTCAAATTGTTGGGCTGGCAGTTTAGCAAGAATTGGAGGAATGTTGAAGTAGTGACTAGATTCATAGAGTGTATGTGGTATCCAAATTTAGTCCAAGGAACCGAAATTAAGTCTGGACCCTTGTTGTTGAATGCAAGTTTTGGTTTGTACACTATTGGATACAAGCCTATACTTTATCAGCTGATCTTGACTCTTGTGTTGGCATAGTTCATTAAATCTGGTATGGGTTGAAATATTTGGGTTGAATATTGTGGTTCATTGCATGGAAATGCGTAGGATTGGTTTTGTTTTCTAACTAATAACGGTACCTTGTAAAATGTTGTCATCCATTAGTACTAATTAAGGGGATACTATTATGATGCTAACTTCTTGACGTCAGTTTTTGTCAAGGCTAGTAACAAGCATAAGTGTTATTTTATTTAAGTAATCAATTGATTAGAAGATTATTGGATAGTAATAAAGAAGCTAAAGGTTAAATGACTAGAGCTAACCAACTTGTACCTAAAATATAGGAGGACATCTAGCCCCGATCTTCACCCGTACTTCCTAGAGCAAGGCAAGTACATTCTATGGTTTTGATCAGTACATTTTCTTGTTCTTTATTGCTGACACACTGCGACACGTTCATGATCTTTTCTGGCTTGTTCTTTCATGATCTTACTTCAATCTTGGGGTGGGGAAAATACTCTAGATATGTGACCAAACCCGGATACTTATTCATGATCTTTAGCTTAGGCCTCGCACAGTGCATGCGGGTCCTAAGTCGTACCATATATGATCTTTTAGGATCTTTCATGCTCTTTCATGATCTTACCCATAGCCAGTCACATATCATAGAAGTATTTCAAATTTATAACACACATGTTCAGGATTTTGTTCTTACATTAGTTTTCTATGATCCTGATCTTGATTTTAGCTATAGTCGTGATCTTTCCTGCATCTTTATATAGTCATGATCTTTCATGTATCTTTATAGCAGTAGTTCATGTTCTTCCTTTTCCTTACATATCTTGTTCTTTCAGCATTTACTTTCCATATCATGATGTTATTGTTCATTACCTAGAACTGTACTTTGCTCTGCTCCTGACTGGATAAGTTGCACGTATACTTGTAGGATTATCATCCTACTCTATGGGCCAGAGCCCAGGATTTAGCTGAGCAGGATTAGGCTTAGCTTGAGGCTTCAGGTTTAGATTACTTAGCTTTACTTTGAGTTATTGACTTTAGAGTTCATAGCACTTTTCATTCCTGTTGCTTCTGGTACATTATGATATCTGGATTTATGGATTATGGTGATCATCCTGGAATACGTTTTTAGATGCTGTGATTTCATATATGTTTATATTTATCTGGTTAGTTTCCCTAGCTTGGTACAGCTTACTTCGTCGTGTCTAACGACGAAGGCTGGGCGTGTCCGACTCGTATCCGATTATTCGGGAGCGGGTCGTAACACATACATTATATTTCATATATGCATACTCTACATTATATTACATTCACATATCATTAAGTTGCATACATATACTTATTTTTATTACATACATGTCATTCATGCATATTACATAAATACATACATCTATACATTATATACATTGTATACAACATGGAAAAATAGAAGAGGGAAAACTGAAATGGAATGGGAAGGGAAGGAAAATGTAAGAAAAAGGAAAAACAGTGGACATATACATGCTTGCATCATATATTCTACTTTACCATACATGCTATCATTATATATTGTATTATATTATGTATACATTATACGTTCATATCTATCATTATATGTATACCTTGCATTCATATCTAGCATTCATTATATACTTTCATGCATACATTGTATATCATTCTTTCATTCATGCATTTATGCATTGCTTATATACATTACATTGATTGTATTCCTACATGCTTGCATTCAACCATATATATATATATATATTAATGTAAAGAGGATACATATCATATATATATATATATATATATATATATATATATATATATATATATATATATATATATATATATATATATCATTTCATTCATCTAACATATCACGTATTATATACTCTACATTTATTTAATATCCATACTACATAGGCTCATAGGTTACACAAAATGTCTATGTCGTATAGTAACTCTTTTACTTAAAATCAATACTGTACCAATTGGGCCTTCATTAAATTCTAGGATTAAAGTATGTTGTAGCCCTTTGTGTTAGCTTTCCGAAACTTTAAACGGATCGCATTTTCGTGTCCGAAAACTCCCGAAATCGCAAAAACACCGAAACGCGTTCGACTTTCGTACAACTGACACTCAAATAATTTTACAGAAAGTTTCAGATTGAATTTGGCTTACTACAATATATATTTGGAAAGTTAACTTCGATACGGTTCTTTTAAAAAAAACGGAAGATAAATCGGAGTTCTAAGCTAAAAGTTATGACGTTTCTAAGTTGCTTTGGTTAATAAAAACGTGGATAAAAATTATGACGAATTTGGGTTGGCCAAGATACTTGGATACCAACATAGGTATCCAAATAAAACTCATTCTAACCATCCTAACTAAGATTAATCCACTCTCTAACCATTCTAAAACTAAATTTAAATATCTATTTAAACTATTATCATACATACATACACATGGGGAGCCCTAATTTGGGATCTATCAAGTAGGACACAAGACACACCTATAACATCCTCAAATGGACTCCAAATGGTCTCAAAATTGAATCTAAAGGGGACACATGCATGGGGGTGGATCCTTTGGATTCAAAACTAATTAATATACAAAAGAAATCAAGTTAGAGAATAGGTTTTACCTATTGGGAGTGGAATCCCAATAAAAATCTTTAGGATACGGCTCCGATACGAAGATATATCCAAAAGGACACCTCCCTTTGCATCTTGCCCAAATTCTTGGATAGAATCCTTCCTTGATGGTGTGGATGGATTAGGAGAAGTTTAGATGGAGGAATGTGAGGAAAAGGAAATCAAATCCAAAGGGAAGCTCTCTAATTTGGGGAAGAACACTTAGGGTTCTATGTAGAGGTAAAAAGAGGCAAGAGTTTTCTTAATGATTCTTTATAGGAAGGGATGGGGCACTTGATGGCTGGTCATTAGATGAATTAGGGTTAGTTTTTCATGTAGATGAGTGGCTAGGAGTTGTTCACCCAATTCTAAGCCTTCCTATTGGTTCAACTAGTCATAAGGCTTTCTTTTTCACAAATATCCTAAGGGGTAAATATCCTACTATGAAATATCTAGATATTGTTAATCTAACTTAACCATTAAGTCTCTAACCTTCTAACTAAACCTCCATGAGCATCATTAACATCTAGGTTTAGTCAAAACTAGGTTAGTCCCTAACAATTCAATTAGCACAATACTAATTAATCAAAATTCATTTTCATTAATAAGTCAAAAATGACCAAAATACCCTTAGGCTAAAAAGTCACAATTAGTCATCCTAATCACATGGTTAGGTCCCCATGGTCATGGTTAGTCTCTAGGTCATGCAGTCTCTAGGATTACACTAGTTAACCATCAAAATCATAATTCAACATTTTAAATAGTTTTAAAATAATTAAAAATTATCAAAAATCATAACATGGTTTAAATATCATTATTAAATAATTATAATTACAAAATTTTAAAATTACCCTCATTTTAGAAACTGGGTGCTACAGTTCTGCCCTACTTATTATGGCATTGGCTTAGATGACACTGGTGACGTGGACCCTCAGGAGGATCCAGCAGTCGCTAGGGATTTACCCATAGTCTAGCTGAGACTTAGTATTTTATTGTCTTTATTTGAGACATTATGAGTTGTACTTGAGATTTATTCTGGTGGTTTACACCTAGACTTTTATTTATATATGTGACTTCCTTGAGATTTATTTTTCTATTCCATCTTAGTGGTTGTGATTGAGTACTTATTATTTATTCTCCGTTCGGAGCATATTCTAGACTGTATTAGATATTGTGACTTAGGACAGCGTTCTACCGCCGACACTGCAGCGTAGGCTGGGCGTACTTCACTTCTCTTGCCCTTTAACTGGGTGCGGGTCGTGACACGTTGGAACGCTCCCCCACTGCCCAGGAAGTGAAAGAAGCGGTGTGGGATCTGAACGAGCACAGTGCACCCGGCCCGGTCGACTTTTCGGGGGTCTTCTTTCACACGTGTTGGGACATTATCAAGCAGGACATCTCCGAAGCGGCTATTGCATTCTTCGAAGGAGCTACATACCCCAAAGCCATTTCTAGCGCCAACCTGATCCTTATCCCAAAAAAAGAAAACCCGGAGTCCTTTCGTGACTTTCGACCCATCAGTCTATGCACTTTTACCAACAAGATCATCTCCAAGATCATCGCAACCAGAATGGCAGGTATCCTCCCCAAGATCATCTCTGAGGAGCAAAGCGGGTTTGTCCGTAGGAGAAACATCCAGGACAATATTATGCTGGCCCAAGAGTTAATCACCTGTATGAAGTTTCTAGTAAGAGGGGGCAACATCACCGTCAAAATCGACATGGAGAAAGCTTATGACAGACTGGACTAGCAATTTTTGATCTGGGTCTTCAGGGCATTTGGATTCTCTGAAACTTGGACCAACACCGTGTGGAGATCCATCAGCAACTCGTGGTTCTCCACGGTCATCAACGGTCAAGCCGAGGGATTTTTCAAATCCAGCCGCGGGATTAGACAAGGCGACCCTCTATCATCCAATGTCTTCATCATAGCGGCAGATGCCCTTAGTAGAATCCTTAACAACATGGTCAGCACTTCGAACTTCCAGCGTTATCACACATCCAGCGGATGTCCTATCATCACACACCTGGCCTTTGCCGATGATTTACTCATCTCTCATCCGGGGACTAAGGAGCGGTGGAAGTGGTCCACAACACCCTGCAGAGGTACTCTACATGCTCCGGCCAGAAGATCAATCCTTCCAAGAGCATAATCTATGCCTACCACAACATCAAAAGAGAGCACGCAATCAGGCTTTCCAACTTAACATCCTTCTCTGTTGATCATCCTCCGTTCAACTATCTCGGCTGCCCTCTTGTGTACGGGAAATCTAACATTGGTATCTTTGAGAAATTGATCACAAGAATCAGGAATAAACTTGAAGGGTGGTATAATGCCACATTATCCCCAAGCGGCAAGATGATCCTCATCAAACACGTGCTTACCTCCATCCCTATCCATACACTGGCCGCATGCTCCCCGCCTTTGAAGGTTTTTACTTCGATCGAGCAGATCTTTTGTAATTTCTTTTGGGGGTACTGTAACGGCCAAGACAAGCATCACTGGGCGAGCTGGGACTCCATGGCTTATCCTACTAAGGAAGGGGGTCTGGGATTTACCAAACTCACTCACATCGTTAAAGCTTTCTCGATAAAATTGTGGTGAAAACTTCGCACGAGCAAGAATTTATGGACCAAGTTTATGAAGGCCAGGTACTTCAAGCACATCCATCCATCAGTGGCCATATCCGACAGCAGATCCTCAGCGGCTTGGCGTCGTATCCTTATCGGGCGAGACCTTGCAGAGCCTGCGATGAGACTCCAACTGGGTGCCGGTGATTCGGCTCCATTCCTGGAGAGATGGATTGGGGATAGCTTGATCCCAAGTCTCACAGTCACGCCCCAGTACCGAAATACGAAGACGGACTAGGCCAGCTACTCCATATGAGGTACGTAACGTCATACGGCGATCGTGGCTGTCGAGAGACTAGGGGGTACATGCTACAATTAAGTCTCCTATGGTCCCACAGAGTTCTATGCCTCAATCAATCAAGTCACATCAGCAATAAAATGAACATTAAAGATAAAGCAGTAAGGCGTCCCTGACGCTTCATCAAAATGATCATGAGAGACTAGCTTTATAATTTAGCTGTCTCAGAGAGTCAGAAGTACAAAATTATACACAGCTGCAGTCTGTTTAATTACAATTATGTACTGACACAAAATATCGAGTAATCCGGCTAACAGGTGCCGGTGGCTAAACGCCGCAAAAGTATAAGCAGGAGTGGTGGAGAAAAAACCCACTCGAGTCCCCGAACCGCCATGCTCCTAGTATGTACCATGGATGTCATGGAGGAAGATCGTGTCCTCCGGCTCTGCTACGAGATCTGGCCAAACAAAACCAGCGGGGTCAGCCCCGAATAGCAAGTACCGCCAAAGGGGCACAAGAGTTAAGATTAAAAATCCAGATAATAGAATGATTGATAATAGTAATACTTATGCTATTATTATAGGTTAGCTCAACATCCTCGAACCCATATGGCACCCTTACAACCAAACAAGGACAAAAGGTGCCGCATGGAGTCGGGACGTGTCGTACTCTATAACTTTCACATAAGTTAAAAGGTATAAACAATAAAATCTTCTGATCGTGACTTCGGTCGATAGCCTATCGTAGCACAATAACCAACCCAACAATCAAACAAGAACATGGGTTGGATCATGTACCATGATAGACCATATTCCTTAGTCATTCACAGAAGTAGCACTTCACAAACAGAAATAAGTCTTCCGTTGATAACTTCGGTCCACAGCCTATCATAGTACGATAACCAACCCAACAATCAAACAAGAACATGGGTTGGATTACGTACCATGACAGTCCGCTTCCCTCAGTTATTCACGGAAGGTAATAGGATACAAGCAAGTCGTTTTTTACGGCCAATCAAGTCTACAAGTTTCTAGTGGGACGAGGTTATCCTCGCGTCATGTTATTAGAAAATCCTCAGATCGTATCTTTCCAGCAAGGCTAGCCAACCCAGGGGTTCGCGTAGACAGGTATGATTGAGCACAGGTCCCTCGTAAGGCCACCTTGCTAAAACATATAATATATAGCAGGAATTAATCGGATACAGTCATCCACTCGTTGCAGATGGCACAGTATCCATGGAGACCAGCCGGCGCGTCGAGACAATATCTCAAGGCGGCTGGTGTAACACGATCTCGAGATTTTGCCCTCCCCATGCATCTAGTATGTTTAGTTGCCTAATTTAACCCTAGGTGAAATCTTGGACTCACATGTCGTGGCCTGCATGATTATCCTCCTAAAGCCGTACTTTAGTACGAGTATCCCAAAGGGGATCCATGTCAATCAGTATGTCAACATGTTCTACCCTCCTTAGTGTAATACATCATTGCAAATACGCCACGTGGAGTTACGAGACATTTGTCGAGCATGAACAAGAACTGGGACATTCAGGTACAGGTATCAGGTGGGAACACTTTGTTCTCTGGGGTCACATTAGTGCTCATATCATGCTCGGGACAAAAGGCGTAAGGATATAAAATGGGCATATAATATCTAATAAAATATCAAAAGCGTACGCACAAAAGCAAGCACGCTCAAGGGATGAAAAGTCACGCTGGCTTACTCAAGACAGCGTGCGTGAAAAAGTCACGCAGGCTCACTCAAGACAGCGTGCGTGAAAAAGTCACACAGGCTCACTCAAGGCTGCGTGCGTGAAAAGTCACGCAGGCTCACTCAAGACAGCGTGCGTGAAAAAGTCACGCAGACTCAAGGGAAGAGCTGCGTGAAAAATCACGCAGACTCAAGGGAAGAGCTGCGTGAAAAGTCACGCAGACTCAAGGGGAGAGCTGCGTGAAAAGTCACGCAGACTCAAGGGAAGAGCTGCGTGAAAAGTCACGCAGACTCAAGGGGAGAGCTGCATGAAAAGTCACGCAAGCTCAAGGGGAGAGCTGCGTGAAAAGTCACGCAAGCTCAAGGGGAGAGCTACGTGAAAAGTCACGCAAGCTCAAGGGGAGAGCTGCGTGAAAAGTCACGCAAGCTCAAGGGGAGACACGCTTCCAACAGGAAGCGTGCTCAAACAGGAGCACACTGTTCACTGTTTTCTCCAAAACAGCAAGAACACCATGGCTGAACCCAAGCTTCAAAGCATCATAACTTGGCCATCCGAACTCCAAATATAGATTTCCAAAGCTCCAACTTGGGTGAAACTGAATGCTCTTCCACATAGAAGCATCAAAAACCCATAAAATCTAACTAAAGTAGATCAAACTAGGCCAAATTCGAAAATGATTAAAACCTAGATCTACAAAAATCAAAGCTTTAAAATGGAAATTTCCAAGTTCTAAACTAGTATAGATTGAGGAGAAGAACATGTTTTGGCAAATAGTTTTGTAAGAAATTATTAACAAAATTATTGATCCATCTCTTGAGCAAGTTGGTACTTGCCTTGGTTGGTGGAGGAAATAAATAAGAGAAAGTAAATGAGAGGAGAGAGAGATGAGTTATATATATAGATCTTGGACCCATGGGTTCATGATGAACCAAAGGGTTCATGATGAACCATTGGTGAACCAAGAATAGGTTACCCAAATGAGCCAAAACTGTAGGCCCAAACGCAGAAAATAAATTAGGAAATAATATTTTGTCGAATATTTTTGGGAAATGCATGAAGAAATACTGCATAATAAATATCGTATAAATATAAGGTAAATATAATTTATCGGTTTACGTATTAAAATACGTATTCCAGGATTGGGGAGTGACATCTCTACCCTTCTTAGAAAAATTCCGTCCTCGGAATTCCAGCCAAGACAGGATAGTAAAATCAGGGCAAGCAAAGTACAATCATATACAAGTTAACTATCATAGCAGTTATTATCATACATCACAAAGTGCAAAACAAGCAGGTGCAGATAAGCATGGAATCGTGTCAATAAGGTGCAAAAATATACCTTATTAGTCAAACAAATACGGATACCGAGATCTGATCTCGTCCTCGCGCTCCCAGGTTGACTCTCCCGAAGAGTGATGGTTCCAAGAAACACGGACAAGGCTTATCGCCCGATTCTTGAGTACCTTCTCTCGCCGGTCTAAAATAGATACGGGTTGTTCCTCGTAAGTTAGGTCGGTACCAACGACTAACTCAGATTGATCGAGGATATGACTCGGATTCGGGGCATACCCACGTAATTGGGATACATGAAACACATCATGTATGCCAGTTAACGAAGGAGGAAGGGCAAGTCGATAAGCCACATCGCCTACCCGAGCGAGAATCTTAAAAGGACCAACGTATCTTGGACTAAGCATTCCTCGGGTTCCAAATCTGATGATACCCCGAGTAGGCGAAATCCGCAGAAACACTTGGTCGCCAACTCTGAACTCTAGAGGCCTACGATGCTGATCTGCCCCATGACGATGTCGGTCCTGTGCAACTCGAAGGCGCTCTCTGACCAACTTAACTATCTCCACCGTTTGCGTGATCATCTCTGGCCCCAACAACTTCCGTTCTCCGACGTCGTCCCATGCCAAAGGGGACCTACACTTCCTTTCGTACAATGCTTCGAACGGGGCTATCTGAATGCTAGCCTGATAGCTGTTGTTATAGAAGAACTCCACTAGATGAAGGTGATCCTCCCAAGATCTGCCAAAATCTAAGGTACACGCCCGTAGCATATCTTCTAACGTATGAATGGTTCTTTCTGATTGCCCGTCGGTTTGTGGATGATAAGCAGTACTGAACCTTAACTTGGTTCCCAAACTTTGGTGTAAGCTCTGCCAAAAATGGGAAGTAAACCGCGTATCCCGATCTGATACTATACTAACTGGAACATCGTGCTGCCTTACTATCTGCTTCATGTACATTTCTGCTAACTGCTCAGTAGTCTGTCCAACTCGGAAGGGAAGGAAATGAGCGACCTTCGTGAGTCGATCTACTATTACCCAGACTGCATTCTTACCGGTCAGGGATCTAGGTAAACCGGTCACAAAATCCATCGTAATGTGCTCCCATTTCCATTCTGGGATAGGAAGCGGCTGTAGCAATCCTGCTGGTCTCTGCTGCTCAGCTTTCACCTGCTGACATACCAGACACTTGGATACAAATCTCGCTATCTCTCTTTTCATGCCATTCCACCAAAAGTACTGCATGATATCTCGATACATCTTCGTCCCTCCAGGATGAATGGAGTAAATAGAACTATGAACTTCGGACATAACTTCTTGCCGAAGGTCTCCACTCGGTACACAGAGTCTGTTTCCAAACTTGAGCGTACCATCTTCATGAATTACTAACTCCTTCCTACGGCCTGATTCACACTCCGACCGCAACTTCTGAATCTGTAGATCTCCTGCTTGTGCTGCCCTTATCCTCTCTACTAAGGTTGACTGAACTTGTATACTGGTTATTCTTCCTATATCCCTTGGCAAAACTACTTCAATTCCCATACTCTGAAGGTCTTCTAAAATATACTTCTGCGAGGTCAAGATAAAGGCACTATCTCTCCTACTCAGTACATCTGCAACTATATTCGCCTTGCCTGGATGATACTGAAGATCTAAATCGAAATCCTTCAGCAGTTCTAACCATCTTCTTTGCCTCATGTTCAAATCTCGCTGCGTGAATACATATTTCAAACTCTTATGATCAGTATAGATTTCTACCCGATCTCCGTATAAATAATGCCTCCACAACTTGAGTGAAAACACCACAGCTGCTAACTCCAAATCGTGAGTCGGGTAATTCTTCTCATGGTCTCGAAGCTGCCGAGATGCATATGCTATCATCTTTCCATGCTGCATCAATACACATCCAAGACCCTTCCCAGATGCGTCACAATATACTGTAAAGCCTCCTGCTCCTACTGGAAGCGTCAAGATCGGGGCTGAGATCAATCTCTTCTTCAATTCTTCAAATGATGCCTGACAGCTAGCTGACCAAACAAACTCTACGTCCTTGTGCGTCAAACGCGTTAAGGGCGCAGAGATCTTGGCAAAGTCCGCCACGAACCTTCTGTAGTAACCAGCTAATCCTAAGAAACTTCGCACTTCTGCAACCGTTCTCGAGACTGGCCAATGCTCTACGGCCTCAATCTTCTTTGGATCCACTGACACTCCTGTCCCAGAAATTACATGCCCCAGGAACGAAATGTGATCTAACCAGAATTCACACTTGTCGAGCTTCGCATAAAGTTGATTCTCCCTCAATGTCTGTAAGACAGTCCTAAGATATTTCTCATGCTCCTCTTCACTGCTGGAATAGACAAGAATGTCATCTATGAACACCACCACAAATTTATCCAAATACGGCAGAAAGATGCGGTTCATTAAATCCATGAATACTGCGGGGGCGTTGGTTAGTCCAAAGGGCATTACTAAAAACTCATAATGCCCATATCTAGATCTGAATGCTGTCTTCGGTATGTCTGGCTCCCGGACTCTTACTTGATAGTATCCTGACCGAAGATCGATCTTAGAAAAGATGCTGGCCTTGCTCAACTGGTCAAACAGGTCATCAATCCTTGGAAGTGGGTACTTATTCTTCACTGTTACTGTATTCAACTTGCGGTAGTCGATGCACATCCTCGTCGACCCATCCTTCTTGGGAACTAGAATCACTGGCACAGCCTAGGGCAATTTACTGTCTCGGATGAATCCCTTAGACTTCAACTCTTCTTCATGTTGATACAACTTATCCTGTTCTGACGGCGACATTCTGTAAACTCTGTCTGCAATAGGCCTCGTTCCAGGGTTCAATTCAATGCTAAATTCTACCTCTCTGACTGGGGGTATCCCTGGGAGCTCATTAGGGAAGACGTCGAGAAAATCTTCGACCACCCTCGGAATCTGTCCTGGCTCTGACACCGCTGCTGACGCCTCCGGTCTGATTCTTCAAGGTTCGAGTAAAGATGAACTGCTCCATCCCAGGAACGCTGAATATGACCCTACCTCCTCTACAATCAATTGTCGCATGACTGTCTCTCAACCAGTCCATGCCAAGAACGACATCAAAATTCCCTATAGGGAATTCAACCAATGATGCGGGCAGTAAATGTCCACACACCTCCACCGAACATAAAAAGTGCACTCTGCTAACTTCTACGAGCCTATTGCCGGTGAGTATATCCATCCTCTTCGGCAATGCCTCAAACTCTAATCCAATTCGTGTAGCATATTGTGCAGAGATGAATGAATGAGTAGCGCCTGAATCAAATAATGCTACAGCGGGAAATGAGGTGACGAGAATTTTACCTGCCACCACGTCACTAGACGCTAGAGCCTCTCCCAAGGATAATGTGAGAGCCTGTCCCTGGCCCCGCTAAGCTCCTTGTTTCGGCCTTCATCGACCATGCTGTTGCTGCCTCTGAGGGCCTTCGGCTTCCTGTGCCTGACGGAACATCTGAGCCTGCGTTGGTAGACGCTGGGCTAGGGGCCTTACTGCTAATACTGGCCCTCCACTCGGGGTTGCCACCGGAGCTGGCAATGCTGGAAACTGCTGAGCTGGCCCTCCTGGCCTCTGCATCACAGGACAAGTGGAGATACGGTGGTCTGAACTCCCACACCTCAAGCATAAGCCATTCGCTGACCGGCACACCTCCCTCGTGTGCCCTACCTTCCCACAGAATGTACAGCCCTGGGGTGCTCCCTGACGCTGTTGTTGGTTCCTCGACTGCTGATGTCGAACTGGCGCTGTATTAGTTGACACGGCCGTCCTTTGCGACGCTCCTGCATCATGAATACGTACACCGGGTGCTGGTGCCGATGTTCGCTGCGTTGCTCCTCCTCCAACCTGGGAATGAGATCTCTTCTGACCTCCTGTCCTCGATGCCAACCTCTGCTGGGTAAGCTCCTACCTCCGAGCGGCCGTCAAAACAGCGTCAAACGTCTGGTAGTCGTGTCCTTCCACAAGCTGTAATAGTTTCAAATGAAGTCCCTGCTGGAACCTTATAGCTTTCTCTAGCTCCGTTGCCACCATTGCTGGTGTAAAATGGTACAATCTGCAGAACTCTGCTGCATACCCATCTACGGTCTTGCCTGCTTGCTTGAGACTGATAAACTTCTGCTGGAGCTCATATCGAGCTACCACGCCAAAATACTTGGCCTTGAATCTGTCACTGAAGGTGGTCCAACGAACAGGGCATCTTGTACCAACTTCTTCTGATGCCCACCAGTCGCGGGCAAGATCCTGAAGTACCAGTTTGACCTGATCAACCTTCTCATCATCTGGAACCTTGGCTGCCACAAGAATGGCTTCGATGTCTTGAATCCAGGCATCCACAGTGATGGCATCCTCCGTGCCATCAAAATACCTCGGGTTCAAGCGACGGAACCTTCCTGATGCTCCCGAGTCAACCCCAGCACTCCTCTCAAGAGCTAACTGAATCCCTTGGTTTAGCAACACGTTCTGCTCCTGCTGCCGAGTCTGTTGCTGTTGGTTAGTGACAAAAAACCCCCGGATGATCTCCAGGAGTGCTACAGCATCTGGTACTGCCATCGCTGCTGGTGCTGCAGGAGTTTCAATGACCGGCGGCTGTACTGCCTCTGGTTCCATTTCTGCTCGTGTCCGTTCTAGGGAAGGTTCTCTCCCCTGCTGGTGCCCAGTCGAGCCATGCTCTCGCTGCTCTTCCTCTTGGGCCTCACCCGCTACTGAGAATGAAGCACCCCTATAGAGAAAGATATAAGATTATCAAGTCCGAACGAGGAAGATTTCGAGGATGCAAGTCAGGTTAGAGATCAAGGCAAGGACAGAGAATTCGAAACGGAATTTCAAGGGGAACAAGTTTTGATTGAGACTCCTAATAATTCGCAATACCCCACAAGTATGAAAATCAGACCTGCATGGGCCACCACTAAAACCTTGTCACGTCCCAATACCGAAATACGGAGACAGACTAGGCCAGCTACTCCATGTGAGGTACGTAACGTCATACGGCGATCGTGGCTGTCGAGAGACTAGGGGGTACATGCTACAATCAAGTCTCCTATGGTCCCACAGAGTTCTATGCCTCAATCAATCAAGTCACATCATCAATGAAATGAACATTAAAGATAAAGCAGTAAGGCGTCCCTGACGCTTCATCAAAATGATCATGAGAGACTAGCTTTATAATTTAGCTGTCTCAGAGAGTCAGAAGTACAAAATTATACACAGCTGCAGTCTGTTTAATTATAATTATGTACTGACACAAAATATCGAGTAATCCGGCTAACATGTGCCGGTGGCTAAATGCCGCAAAAGTATAAGCAGGAGTGGTGGAGAAGAAACCCACTCGAGTCCCCGAACCGCCATGCTCCTAGTATGCACTATGGATGTCAGGAAGGAAGATCGTGTCCTCCGGCTCTGCTACGAGATCTGGCCAAACAAAACCAGCGGGGTCAGCCCCGAATAGCAAGTACCGCCAAAGGGGCACAAGAGTTAAGATTAAAAATCCAGATAATAGAATGATTGATAATAGTAATACTTATGCTATTATTATAGGGTAGCGCAACATCCTCGAACCCATATGGCACCCTTACAACCAAACAAGGACAAAAGGTGCCGCATGGAGTTGGGACGTATCGTACTCTATAACTTTCACATAAGTTAAAAGGTATAAACAATGAAATCTCCTGATCGTGACTTCGGTCGATAGCCTATCGCAGCACAATAACTAACCCAACAATCAAACAAGAACATGGGTTGGATCATGTACCATGATAGACCATATTCCTTAGTCATTCATAGAAGTAGCACTTCACAAACAGAAATAAGTCTTCCGTTCATAACTTCGGTCCACAGCCTATCATAGTACGATAACCAACCCAACAATCAAACAAGAACATGGATTGGATCACGTACCATGACAGTCCGCTTCCCTCAGTTATTCACGGAAGGTAATAGGATACAAGCAAGTCATTTTTCACGGCCAATCAAGTCTACGAGTTTCTAGTGGGACAAGGTTATCCTCGCGTCATGTTATTAGAAAATCCTCAGATCGTATCTTTCCAGCAAGGCTAGCCAACCCAGGGGTTCACGTAGACAGGTATGATTGAGCACAGGTCCCTCGTAAGGCCACCTTGCTAAAACATATAATATATAGCAGGAATTAATCGGATACAGTCATCCACTCTTGCAGATGGCACAGTATCCGTGGAGACCAGCCGGCGCGTCGAGACAATATCTCAAGGCGGCTGGTGTAACACGATCTCGGGATTTTGCCCTCCCCATGAATCTAGTATGTTTAGTTGCCTAATTTAACCCTAGGTGAAATCTTGGACTCACATGTCGTGGCCTGCATGATTATCCTCTTAAAGCCGTACTTTAGTACGAGTACCCCAAAGAGGATCCATGTCAATCAGTATGTCAACATGTTCTACCCTCCTTAGTGTAATGCATCATTGCAAATACGCCACGTGGAGTTACGAGACATTTGTTGAGCATGAACAAGAACTGGGACATTCAGGTACAGGTATCAGGTGGGAACACTTTGTTCTCCGAGGTCACATTAGTGCTCATATCATGCTCGGGACAAAGGCATAAGGATATAAAATGGGCATATAATATATAATAAAATATCAAAAGCATACGCACAAAAGCACGCACGCTCAAGGGATGAAAAGTCACGCTGGCTTACTCAAGACAGCGTGCGTGAAAAAGTCACGCAGGCTCACTCAAGACAGCGTGCGTGAAAAAGTCACGCAGGCTCACTCAAGGCTACGTGCGTGAAAAGTCACGCAGGCTCACTCAAGACAGCGTGCGTGAAAAAGTCACGCAGACTCAAGGGAAGAGCTGCGTGAAAAGTCACGCAGACTCAAGGGAAGAGCTGCGTGAAAAGTCACGCAGACTCAAGGGGAGAGCTGCGTGAAAAGTCACGCAGACTCAAGGGAAGAGCTGCGTGAAAAGTCACGCAGACTCAAGGGGAGAGCTGCGTGAAAAGTCACGCAAGCTCAAGGGGAGAGCTGCGTGAAAAGTCACGCAAGCTCAAGGGGAGAGCTGCGTGAAAAGTCACGCAAGCTCAAGGGGAGAGCTGCGTGAAAAGTCATGCAAGCTCAAGGGGAGAGCTGCGTAAAAAGTCACGCAAGCTCAAGGGGAGAGCTGCGTGAAAAGTTACGCAAGCTCAAGGGAAGAGCTGCGTGAAAAGTCACGTAAGCTCAAGGGGAGACACGCTTCCAACAGGAAGCGTGCTCAAACAGGAGCACACTGTTCACTGTCTTCTCCAAAACAGCAAGAACACCATGGCTGAACCCAAGCTTCAAAGCATCATAACTTGGCCAACCGAACTCCAAATCCAGATTTCCAAAGCTCCAACTTGGGTGAAACTGAATGCTCTTCCACATGGAAGCATCAAAAACCCATAAAATCCAACTAAAGTAGATCAAACCAGGCAAAATCCGAAAATGATTAAAACCTAGATCTACAAAAATTAAAGCTTCAAAATGGAAATTTCTAAGTTCTAAACTAGTATAGATTGAGGAGAAGAACATATTTTGGCAAATAGTTTTGTAAGAAATTATTAACAAAATTATTGATCCATCTCTTGAGCAAGTTGGTACTTGCCTTGGTTGGTGGAGGAAATAAATGAGAGGAAGTAAATGAGAGGAGAGAGAGATGAGTTATATATATAGATCTTGGACCCATGGGTTCATGATGAACCAAAGGGTTCATGATGAACCATTGGTGAACCAAGAATAGGTTACCCAAATGAGCCAAAACTGTAGGCCCAAACGCATAAAATAAATTAGGAAATAATATTTTGTCGAATATTTTTAGGAAATGCATGAAGAAATACTGCATAATAAATATCGTATAAATATAAGGTAAATATAATTTATCGATTTACGTATTAAAATACGTATTCCAGGATTGGGGAGTGACACTCACGGAAACCCCGAGAGACAGTAGGATCAGAGACTTGTGGAACCCCATTACTGACGACTGGAACTGGGACAAGATGCGTGAATGGGCCGATAACAAAACGGCAGATAGCGTCCGATTGAGCGGATTAAGAATCGACCGCGATGCCGATGCGCTGAGGTGGACGTTCGAGGCTGCGGGGGCATTTTCGGTAAGGTCGGCTAGAATCAATGTACAAGGGTTCGGGCAGCCGCATCATTACACTGTGTACTATTGGCATACCTACATCCCTAAGAAGTGGTCTTTCCTCATGTGGAGAGTCATTAGAAAGAAATTTCCAACTGATGATATCCTCAACACCATTGGGATTAGCTTAGTATCAGCCTGCAATTGCTGTTCAGATCGTCAGATGGAGACTATTGACCACATCTTCTGTCAGGGGAGCCTGCCAGGCAGTATATGGAAGACCCTTAACCAGCACTACATTATTGAGCCGGGTGGTGGATGCTTCCACGATCTTGCCGCCTCATGGGGTGCTGCCTTCTACGGCCACCAGATCGTCGCAGCGTGTCACGCCCCGATCCGAAAAATCGCTCGTCCTCGCTAGATTTTACCCGAATCATCATTCTCGCTGGGACGTGATACCGCATGAGCCTGGAGTTACGCTCGTGCAAGGCAAGATAACGGTTCACATAGTGATTATCTCAAAGTCGTAACATAAGCAGTAGAAGGAAACAAAGAATACAATAAGAATCTCTTTTATTCATAATGAACTGAAGGTTACAAGGCTCTGAATAGTCCAACATATATGCCAATTGGCTACAACGCTCATGATCTCTCTGGCTCACAAAGGATTACATTGTTCCATACATCATGCCTCTTTATAGCACCAAGTAGTCTTCGGCCGAACATCTCCATGTCACAAGTCCGAACGCCTATGCGGTAGCTCCTCTTGAACGCCAAGGACTCCCTGCCTCGACACGTCCAAGCCCCGCCCCGAGCCAATCATAACCTGAGCCTGCACACAAACTAGTGGGGGATTAGTGCTTTCGTCCTCACTTCGCACTGATCAAGACCCGCTCGCACCCAAACCAAATACTAAATATCTTTAGTGAAACATGCATCATTATTTGGTGATCTTTCTACTTAGCCTTAGGATTAGTTTCATGGCAATATTCACTATATAGCAACATATCGTAAATGTGTCCCACGCCGTGTTCCTGCAGTAGATACAGTTAGGCATAATATGAACGTAAACATAGTGTTCGTGCTCATCTCCGTCCCATTTTCCTTAGCCTGTACTGGTTAGAACTTACGTAAGAACCATAAAATTCAAGCCACATTCCAATCATAAACTTAGATAATACATAAGGGTCGCAGGCCCTGCGCCTGCACCCAACTCATATCTCAACCCACCGGCCCTATCTATATGAAGGTCACGGTGTTTCGTACCGTAATGGACTTGGCATCTCTTATGTGTAAGCCTACGATCACTTCGATACGGGTTGCTAGCCCAGTATCCGAAGGATCCCAAACTTACGGATATCAAAGCTTATCATAGCACTGGACGGTCGTAATCCATCTGAATGATGTGCACCATAAATACCACACATAATTCCCTCCTAGGCCGAACGGTCCCGGTGCCCCGGCGTAACCGTCCGAGGGAAGCCGCACCCGTGCACGGGCCATCCGAGTCCATTGACCATGCAATACGTACCAAAGTATACAAGTTATATCGTCCAACCAATCTCGTGTTTCATAAACATAGTCCCGCACCATAAACATATTCGCGTCTCATAAACATAATCTACCATCCATATGGGGAGCTCCATCGGCGTTATGCCCCAACACATCCATATTGATGCACGACGCCCAACGGCTTTGTCATCTCATACTCATATTCAACGCGTACCATTCGTAAGTCATTCTCATAGCCTAGTTTCGTAGTTACTTAGTCTTTTCATAGCATAAGTGTACGAGTGCGCGCTCAACGCCGTAATCAATGTTCTACGCCTAGTGTTCAATGTTCTCGGAGGCGTGTACGTAATGCACATCTCGATATTGTCTTTCAATGTTCTACCATCACCGCCCTACCGCGACTCGTAAACTTGATGCACGTCGCTTCAATTGTTCGATTGTTCAATGTTCTATCTTAGTGTTCGACACATACTTAGACCTTTTCGTCGTCGAGCCATGCTCGCTAACTCGATAACATCTACGCATACAATGTCATCTTTTATTAGACGTGAAGGAATAGGAAGAGAGAGTCAAGAACCCGCCTACCTTAAGTCGATACGCCTTGCCGTTTCGCCGAGTTGAAACGACTCGTTTCCATAACTTGGTCACATAGCTAACTCTCGAACTTAGCTATTCCTTTGAACTACTCGGTTGATTTGGCCTATCGCGCCCATGCCACAATCCGTTGCAAGGCCACGATTTGGTTTTGCGGATACTTTATTGTATAAGGCAAAATGCCGACCTCTTATCGTCCAGCGTAAAAGCATAGCCTGTACACCTGATCAACTAAAATCAGTACTTGCTCAACGGGACTTATCTTTTGTATCGATTCGATTCATAGACAATCGACTCAAAGCTTACCTTTGGCCAACGTAACTCTTGCATCGATTCACATCGATACCTCATCGGGTCAACGTAACTCTTCGAGTCAACAACTCATCGTAATGTACCGTGCGGAGCAGGGCATTACATAATATACCACTCAAAACAAGGTTCGTCCTCGAACCGAAGCCAACACTTAAATCCAAGTGTCTCGTTAGATCGTCTCACAATCTCGTGCTACTATCGTTGGAATCATACAACTTAGTTTGGATCATACACATATTTTAGGTGGCCCACCAATATATGCATTTCAGCCAAGCTCAGTTGTACGATATCGGGACAACTAACAAGCTCAACTTAAATCTCATGCACCAATCAGTCCGTACTCGACTTAGTCTGACCTTAACACATATTCCTAGAGTCCTGCTCATAAATATCTTCATATATAACTTAATCCAAACCATAACGTCGATCTCATAAGTTTCTCGACGGCCATCTAACGCATGCATTGCTTTGAGTCATTGCGCATCCGATCACAACAATTCTCCGCAATGTCTATTTGCCCAATCGTTTCCTATCTCTCACATAACTCAAGTCTTTCATCCAATCATTCATAACATTTAGCCTTAATGACATGGACTATGTCCAACATGTCATAATTTTCTTTACCTACAATTCGTATTAAGTCTCGCACATAACTATCCCAATACGACCCACGTTCTCGAACTGCCTACGCATCGCGTCTGGGGCTACCCCCGCTAGGTAACTTATCCAGACATCATGCTTAATCTCTCCCGACACAAGAGGTCAACTTGAGTCTACGATGCACAAAGGCAACAATCTTTCCGACCCAAGGTCTCTTACGATACGTCCATCTCCTATTCTCGACGGAGTACGAATCCTTTACTCAATTCTCGAATCAATCCCGACTAGTTCGTTTCGTAACATAGATAGCGCGCTTAACACACATAGCCTAACCGTTACTCAAACCGATCTACGACACAACTCTTAGGGTCGTTCTACTATCCGTTGCTCTCGCGCATTGTAGAATTCTTGCAATCGTCTTACCGCGTCGCTATGCTAAGCACGTTCTTCGACATATATTCGATCATCGACCAACCCAGTCTATCTACGCATCCATTCGATCGATCATAAACTTTCTAACCATATCGTTCTAGTCGAAGGCTACTCGCTAACTTACAAAATATGATACTCGCTCGCTTAGACTTATCCTCAACATGCACTACATTATTCCTCATCCTCGACAAAATTTCTTGTGTGACTTCTTTAGGGTCATCCTATGGGACTTCAACATTCACTTGATTTGGCGGTCAAGTCTTCTAGGGTCATCTGTCCCGAAACTACGTTCGATAATTGAAGATCATCAACGAGGGACAGTTACAACGAACCATGCTATATCCTATCGCGAAGCCAAATTAATTCCCGACAATTCCTATGGGACTTTATCCGATCCGACATACTTTACTCATCCATAATTTTTCTACTCTTGCGCAACTGATGTGCCATTGCTACTCGAATGACTCATACGCCTACACGCCGTTACTACTCGAATTACTCCTGTATTACCGTCGACTATCCTTGCTAGTCGTATGACATCTATTTGCCTCAAGTCCGAGTTTACCTATTCGTGATCATAGTCCGACACATTCCATACTCATCAAAACCATCCTCGAACAACTTTCGCATCAAACCACAAGTCGAATCCAATTTTGCCATGCCTTGTAAGTTTAATCATCCCCGCTGTATGAATCACCATACCAGCACTTACGCGAAATGATCACCCTAATTTGGCGTAACGCATATGCGATGCTGGAGTTGCACTCGCATAAGATAAGAATGTCAACATTGTGGTTATCCTCGAAACAATCAAGCACTTTCGCTTTGTTCTGAGTAACATCCATCGACTCTCAAATTCTCCGAAGCACTCCTACCGTTATCATCCAAATTTCTATAACTTAACTTGTATCCTATTCATCCAACAACAATGCTCAACATAATTTTTGTTTATTCGATCAGAGTATCCCCGAGTTATTGCATATCGTCTTTGATACGCCTCAATACCATCGTCGATATGCATAACTTGAACATCTTCGTCTCTCATAAGCTCCAATTCGTTGCAATCACTGTTATTTTCCAAACTCGAATACGAATCAAGTCTAGAACACATCAAGATTTATTTCGTTATACTAACTATCATAATTGCGACACAATTTCAAATTCGCATATCCATTCCCATATCCCTAACTCGTACTTCCAAATCGTGCTACCGATTCATCGTACTAACCCAATTTCGTTCGTACGATTTCTTCGTTCCTACTCAACACGTTTCGAACAAGTCTTCGTACTAACTCACGTACATTCGACAATGTCGATTATTTCCTCAACGTAACATTTTTTTGCATATGCTCCATCTATCGTTCGACTTATACTTAACGAATCTTCGTTCGACGTATTATCTATGCATACGACTCGCGCATAATCGTTCAACTCAATTTATTAAGGCATACTCGCATCAACTTCTTTCAAATCATTCCCACTCGATTTTCGGTACTACTTCGTCCGTTGAGGACAAACATATTGTAACAACACAATTGTCTCGACGCGATCTATCGCAAGTCACCAAGCGGTTTAACATAACTATCGCTAAGTGGTATTCCATATACCACTCAGAATCGAGCCTATCTTTATCGATACAATACTTTGCTACACTGATCGCACAAGTGGTATTGCATATACCACTCGAAATCGAGTCATTACTTGACTTTATACTCCGCATAGGTCCGACGTCTATCTCCAATCAACTATCCGTATGGTGATCCTTTCTGATCCCAGCTCTAGCATTCGCTCAAGTTTGCCACGCATTCACTCTAACCGTATCTTGGCAATCATATCGATCACACCTGCAACATTCGCTTATTCACATCTCAACGCGATATACGGCCAACATAAACGTTCGCCTACTCAACTCGACTCGTTACTATAGCATCTACGATCTTCCAATCTCACTCGTTCTAACTCGTACAACAACTCATTCTCGATACTCAAGGTCTTTACTCAATCCCGTGCAACATATCACTATCCATCTGTATAGCCATGCAACACGTATCGTACCCCATCGACTCGTCGCACCGATACAACGAACGATTCACGACTTGCTGCACTCCGTGCAACCGACAACACATAATCATTCGTATAGCAACATAACACGCATCGCCTCACATATCGACCCGTTGCACTTCGTGCAACCAACAACACATAGCCACATAACACGCATCGCCTTATATCTCGACTCGCTGTACTTTGTGCAACCAAGAACACATATCTCCTCGCACTTCGTGCGATCAACAACACATAACTCTTCGCACTTCGTGCGACCAACAACACATAACTCCTCGCACTTCGTGCGATCAACAATACGCATACCATTGCACTTCATGCAACC
Organism: Iris pallida; assembly: GCA_029216955.1. Lineage (NCBI taxonomy): Eukaryota > Viridiplantae > Streptophyta > Magnoliopsida > Asparagales > Iridaceae > Iris > Iris pallida. The sequence continues at coordinate 14,928,624 of JANAVB010009198.1, read as the reverse complement.
AATATCACCATATTCGTTGCACTTCGTGCGACCAGTAACTCACAACTTTCTTGTACTTCGGGAAACCATAATCTCATAACCCGTTGCACTTCGTGCAACTCCGATGGCAGTCGAAGATCACGTGATAATCACGACATACTTGTGGCAAACGTACTCACTTAATATAGACTTATTGTATGGAACATCCAATGTAGCGTCGAACAGATCCATGAGCCATGCGGTTGCGGAAATAACTTAGAGTCAACTGAATTCGATAGCGAAGCAACTGAGGGTCAAAGAGATTCATGCACGGTCCAAAGGATGGAACCGCTCTGATACCAACTTGTCACGCCCCGATCCGAAAAATCGCTCGTCCTCGCTAGATTTTACCCGAATCATCGTCCTCGCTGGGGCGTGATGCCGCACGAGCCTGGACTTGCGCTCGTGCAAGGCAAGATAACGGTTCGCATAGTGATTATCTTAAAGTCGTAACATAAGTAGCGGAAGGAAACAAAGAATATAATAAGAATCTCTTTTATTCATAATGAACTGAAGGTTACAAGGCTCTGAATAGTCCAACATATATGCCAATTGGCTACAATGCTCATGATCTCTCTAGCTCACAAAGGATTACATTGTTCCATACATCATGCCTCTTTATAGCCACCAAGTAGTCTTCGGCCGATCATCTCCATGTCACAAGTCCGAACGCCTATGCGGTACCTCCTCTTGAACGCCAAGGACTCCCTGTCTCGGCACATCCAAGCCAAGCCCCGCCCCGAGCCAATCATAACCTGAGCCTGCACACAAACTAGTGGGGGATTAGTGATTTCGTCCTCGCTTCGCACTGATCAAGACCCGCTCGCACCCAAACCAAATACTAAATATCTTTAGTGAAACATGCATCATTATTTGGTGATCTTTCTACTTAGCCTTAGGATTAGTTTCATGGCAATATTCACTGTATAGCAATATATTGTAAATGTGTCCCACACCGTATTCCTGCAGCAGATACAGTTAGGCATAATATAAACGTAAACATAGTGTTCGTGCTCATCGCCATCCCATTTTCCTTAGCCTGCACTGGTTAGAACTTACGTAAGAACCATAAAATTCACGCAACATTCCAATCATAAATTTAGACAATGCATAAGGGTCGCAGGCCCTGCGCCTGCATCCAACTCATATCTCAATCCACCGGCCCTATCTATATGAAGGTCACGGTATTTCGTACCGTAATGGACTTGGCATCTCTTATGTGTAAATCTACGATCACTTCGATACGGGTTGCTAGCCCAGTATCCGAAGGATCCCAAACTTACGGATATCATAGCTTATCACAGCACTGGACGGTCGCAATCTGTCCGAATGATGTGCACCATAAATACCACACATAATTCTCTCCTAGGCTGAACGGTCCCGGTGCCCCGACGTAACCGTCCGAGGGCAGCCGTACCCGTGCACGGGCCATCCGAGTCCATTGACCATACAATACGTACCATAGCATACAAGTCATATCGTCCAAACAAACTCGTATTTCATAAACATAGTCCCGCACCATAAACATATTCGCGTCTCATAAACATAATCCACCATCCATATGGGGAGCTCCGTCGGTGTTATGCCCCAACACATCCATATTGATGCACGACACCCAACGGCTTAGTCATCTCATACTCATATTCAACGTGTACCATTCGTAAGTCATTCTCATAGCCTAGTTTCGTAGTTACTTAGTCTTTTCGTAGCATAAGTGTACGAGTGCACGCTCAGCGCCGTAATCAATGTTCTACACCTAGTGTTCAATGTTCTCGGAGGCGTGCACGTAATGCACATCTCGATATTGTCTTTCAATGTTCTACCATCATCGCCCTACCGCGACTCGTACACTTGATGCACGTCGCTTCAATTGTTCGATTGTTCAATGTTCTATCTTAGTGTTCGACACATACTTTGACCTTTTCGTCGCCGAGCCACGCTCGCTAACTCGATAACATCTATGCATATACAATGACATCTTTTATTAGACGTAAAGGAATAGGAAGAGAGAGTCAAGAACCCGCCCACCTTAAGTCGATACGCCTTGTCGTTTTGCCGAGTTGAAGCGGCTCGCTTCCATAACTTGGTCGCATAGCTAACTTTCAAACTTAGCCATTCCTTTGAACTACTCGGTTGATTTGGCCTATCGTGCCCATGCCACAATCCGTTGCAAGGCCACGATTTGGCTTTACGGACACTTCATTGCATAAGGCAAAATGCCGACCTCTTATCGTCCAGCGTAAAAGCATAGCCTGCACACCAGATCAACTAAAATCAGCACTTGCACAACGGGACTTATCTTTTGTATTGATTCGATTCATAGACAATCGACTAAAAGCTTACCTTTGGCCAACGTAACTCTTGCATCGATTCGCATCGATACCTCATCAGGTCAACGCAACTCTTCGAGTCAACGACTCATCGTAATGCACCGTGCGGAGCAGGGCATTACACAGCGGCCGCCACGTGGATGATTTGGAAAAATTGCAACAAGGCGAGATACGAAGGTCACCAATACTCAGCCGACCAGCTCATTCAGGAAGTCTCCCGCCAATGCCGTAAACGGATCGCCCTGTGCTCCCACAGTCCGAGAGCATTCTGGTCCTCGCTCCACCCATAACTCTGGGTGGTTGCGTTGTCTCTCCCCCCTCTTCCTTCCTTTTGGTGGTATACTTGTATAGGCGTCTTCTTTTTGTGTCTTGTATACGTGTTCAGGCTTCGGCATTTTGAGCATTGACTAATAAAATAAGGAGGTTTTGGGTAATATATATATATATATATATATATATATATATATATATATATATATATATATATATATATATTGTTTTTTTTTGAAAGAATGTAATTGTGGCGAACGCTCCCACCGGGAATCGATCTCCTGACCCCTCGGGCCGCATGCATCTCTCTTAACATCATATATATATATATATATATATATATATATATATATATATATATATATATATATATATATATATATTTGAAGCAATGGGTACTTGTGGTGAACTCGCCTCCACTGAGGCTCGAACTCCCGACCACTTGGGCCGCATGCATCTCTTTTAACCACTAGGCTAGAGGTCATTTGCATATATATATATATATATATATATATATATATATATATATATATATATATATATATGATGTGTGCATCTCCTCGAACAATATGCTGATAATATGATGTGAAAACAAAAGAAAAAAAAAATTGGTAGTCCGAAAGAATGTGTGCATAGCATTTTATATATATATATATATATATATATATATATATATATATATATATATATATATATATATATATATATATATATATATATATATAATGCTATGCACACATTCTTTCGGACTACCATTTTTTTTTCTTTTTCTTTTGTTTTCACATCAAATTATCAGCATATTGTTCGGGGAGCTCCAGGCCGACGGTCTATACCAACTTCAACACTAGACCGTCTATGCCATAGATTCTACGATGACACGAAAAAGGTGATATCTATTTTTAATTTTAATTATTTAAAAAGATATAAGATGATAGAATGATGTATTGGTTGTATTGAGCAAATCACATCATTCTATATTCTCTGTTTGCTTTAGTCAATATTCATGATTCATCATCCTTATTCTCTAAGACATAATGCTCAATGTCCTTTGTATGTAAAATGTTGATTCCAAGTCCCTGTATAACTCCATAACTAACAAACAAATCCTATGATTTGTCAACCACAATGCGTGGCAAAATAGGATTTGACTCAGAACACTCAGACTCATTGTCACAAAGAACGGATATAAATGTGTGGTTTACTTGGATTGCTAGTTCCAAATTCTAATTTAGGAATACATATATTTTTAATGGTCTTTAAAACAATTCTTTGAGTCATGGCTTAATTCTGAATGGTCTTTAAAGTATAAAATAAGGGTTTGGCCAGTGAAATAAATAAAGGTATATGTGAAGCATATATATGGACACCCATATTTATTAATACATGAGTAGAGAAGTTATTATTTGTAAAATTTCATGGCCTTATATTTCTCTTATGTTCTCAGTAACATTAATTTTAGAACTACTTCATTTATTTTTGCATTAAAATATTCATGGCCTTATATTTATAGATTAATTTGGATTAGGCATGAAGTGAAACCACTAGCATGCATTGTTCTTCACATAGTTGCATTTATGTTTATTTGTGGATTAACTGAATTTTAGTATATACATGCAAACAAACTCACGAGATTAATCGATGTTTAACAATTAAATGGCATATAATTCTTTTTTGCACGTCCACCGACGCCAAATGCACATGTATGACCAGTATTATTTTGCTCATCGTGGTTTTGATATTTTTTTTTTGTTTTGTTAATCCTTGTATAAAACTAATTCCTTAAGGGAGAAAAAGATTCTTTTTGCAATTATAATTACCATCAAAAGAGCATGATTGTATTAGACGCATATAAAAAATTGTGAATAGAGAATCTCTCTTCCTTTGTACAATTGATATGCATCTGCAACACATATAACATATTTTAGAAAATTAAAGGATTCGTGACCTTGTGCTAGTTCATATAATTATATTATTTGATTCCCTATATTAATTTCTTTTAGTCCATGTATGATATGTTAGTTGTAGTTGAGATTTTATTCCATCATTTGAATCACTTACAAGTGCCGAAGATCTGAGTTCTATAATATATGCCTTTTTTTTTCTTTTCTTAAAGTAGTAACAATTTCGATGAAATTGATCTGATGAGATTTTTCCAATATTATTATGGCTTTTCTTACAAGATATATTTTTAAAAGCATTATTCTGAATACTTTTAAATTTTCTTAATTTTTAATCTCATCCAATTAAATTGAATTTCTTTTGGTTATTTTCTTATAGATGGACACTAATTATATGAGCAATCTATATGCCTTTACCTACAAAGGAGATTTGTTCCCAAACTTCAAGAATAACCTTCATGATTATCGAAAGTTGCAAAAAAAAAAAATTCTGAGAATTCAAGATGTATTTTTTAAATCATTAAGTTGTAATACCATTATGTGCTCCTAGTTTATTTAGTGCTTTTACAAAAGATGCTATTTTGTTTTGAAGTATTTATAATGCTAGATATAAATGATAGTCGGTCGGGTCTATGAAGACTTCTTGTGAGATTCCTTTTGCATGCTATCCACACACACATAACTAATAGAGAAAACTTGAGTTGTACCCCACTTCTTTTATCCATATTCAAGATGCACCCCATCCAATTACCATAATGTAAAGCACCCCCACTTTTAACAAAAAAAAAGTCCATAACCAACGGTCAACTCTTTTTACTAATATTTTATGACCAAAATATCCCACTTCAACATGCCCCCTGCCCCCTCCTCGACATGTCCCCCTACCCCCCTCCTCGACACCCTGCCACTGCTCCTCGCAGTCGCTGCCCCCTTCCCGTCGTACGCGCCACCCTCTCACCGGAGCACACCTCTCCGCCTCTGACCACCGACCTCTCTTCTGGCGCCGTCATCCCTACCTCTCCCGACGTACAATGATTTGTAACGCATGAACTTCGGCACAGTTTGTAACGCATTAACTCCCAATCTTTATTTCTTTTACCTTTTTGTACAATTTATCTAGGGTATTTCAACATAGTAAATGGTTTTCTCATATCTGAAATTATTAAATGTTCCAGTTCCCAGAAGAGCATCTCAACCAAAAAAAACAGAAGAAGAATGAAAAAGTACTGGGTTCCATTTGAGAAGTGAGAGTGATGTCGAATGAATTGGGAAAAGAGAAGAGGAGAAGGAAAGAAAAATGTACATCAGCGAGTTAATATGATGTTATTCAAATGCGACTCCTCCCTCTCTCGTCTGCTGTGACTCCACCGCCATCTTCAGTGAGCAAGAAGGGGACGTGGGAGTGGCGACGCGGTGAGGAGGGAACACAAAGACGCACTGCGACGGGGTTGGGGGGGTTGGGGGGAGGGGTTGCGCGGGGTTGGACGAGGGGCACATGGGAAGAAGACGATAGGGGCTGGACGAGGGGCACACGGGAAGAAGACAATAGGGATATTTTAGTCCAAAAAATTTGGTTAAAGGGGTGCAACTCAAATTTTCTCTAACTCATATTGGTTGGATTAGTTAGGTTATTGATTGTTTTTTTAGGTTGGGTCCACAAATGTTAATCTATGCTTGATATCATTGTGATAGGAGGTTTTGAAATTTGGAATTATGGACCCCAAACCTGACACATGGACGGATTGGTTTTCGGTATGGACAACATAGCATCTTTTGGGATGACTATTTGTAGCTATTGAAACCTATATCTACATGAATTTTGCCCCCATAAAATTCCATCACTGTGCACTCCCGTATAGATAGATATATTTCTCACGTTTATGTTATACTTAATAATTGTGCACAAGGATTGTATGCAAGTATTAAAATATTCTAGAAGTACAAGAAGTCACTATTCTAGTGTTCCTCCTTGAGATAGTAAAATATTCTTGTGATGAAGTACAACTCTCTAGTTTTTAAAGTTGAATAATATTTGGAAGCATTATGTCTAGATTGCTAAGAACAAATAAGTTTACTTGTATATATTTTAGACCACCCAAATGGTGAATGCATGACAGGTATTGCGTTGCACGTCCGGAGAAAACTAGTCGCCCGTGAATTAATTTTGCAGGTCGCAGCCGGTTGCTAGCCCCTATATTTTGACAATCAATATATAGTTGACAATACTTTAGTCTTTCTAAGAAAACAAAACAAAGTTTGTTGTCTAATTGTCATATAAACTATTATAGACCTGAAGTTCTATATCTAAAGAACTAACCTATTTATGAATTATAGGACACGAAAATAATACCAAATTTTTTTTCCTCCCCGGATGTCAAAGCTTACCAAGTTGGAATTCCCCGCCCTAGAAGTTAACGGAAGTAATTATCTCGCTTGGAAATTAGATGCTAAGCTTCATCTCAGCTCCCTTGACTTAGTACACACACTGAGTACTCCAACAAAAGAAAAGCCAATTAGTCCTGGAGACAAGGCTAAAGCGAAGATTTTTTACATTGACATCTTCATGCTGATTTGAAGAATGAGTATCTCACTATAGAAGATCCAAAAATTCTGTGGAAATTCCTGAAGGATAAATATGACCATCAGAAAGCAATCATCCTCCCAGCAATGAAGAATGAATGGATCAATCTTCGATTCTAAGATTTCAAGACAATATCCAAATACAACTCAACCATGTTCAATATTGCATCAAGGCTTGAGTTGTGTGAAGAACCGGTTACACATGAACAAATGATTGACAAAACCCTCTCAGCATTTCATGCCACAAATATTTTGTTGCAACAACAATATAGACAACAATACTACTCTAAGATTTCAGAACTCATCTCTGTGCTCCTAGTTGCTGAGGAAAATAATAAGGTCCTCATGGAAAATCATAATACTATGCCTACTGAAACACTAGTATTCCCTGAAGTGAATGCCAGTAACGGATATTTCAAAGGAAAAGGTAGAGGCAGAGGATGTTATGGAAACTCTAGCAGAGATGGTTACAGAGGAAGAGGAAAGTGTGGTCACCCCAGCAGTGGCAGACATATTGAACCATGGAAAAAACAGAAAATGCATATTCCAAACGAAGATCAAGAAAATAAAAATAATAGAGCACCAAGAGACACATACTTAAATATGGACATAAAGGTCATTGGTCCCGCACCTGTCGTGCATCAAAAGAAGTAGTGGCAAATTATCAAAAAAATCCAGAAGGTTGAAACAAGCGTCATTCCTGATACGAACAATAATGACCTAATTGGTGAAAAATATGAGGCACAAGAGAACACCAACTTGACATTTGTAGATTTCTTTGGGGGGTGATTTGTCACTCCCATTTTTCGTTATACGTATTTTCAGTATATGTGTACGGAATTCTGACCCGTAATTAGACTTGTCTTGCTTAGCTTAATCTGGATTTGGTTTATTTTGTCATGGTTTAATTTGGTTTGGTTCACAATGGTATCTTAGCCAGGCTTGGTTTGGTTTATTTTGGGTTTGAGATGAAAAGGGGTTGATATATAAGTCAACTTTTCTCTCTCTCTCTTCATTACTCTCATTTACTTCTTCTTCTTCTTCCTCTTAACTCTCCCACCAACCTAGAGAGCTAGGCAAGTGCTAGCTTGCTTCATGAGAGAACCCATTTCTATTTTGTTCCATTTTCTTTCTTACACGATTTCAAGACACTTTAGAACTTAGCATTTTTCGATTTGGTGGATATTTTCTTGTAGATCTAAGTTTATATTATTTTCAGTTTTCCTTGGTTTTGATCTATCAAACTTGTTTGTTTTCAAAATCTAGTTGTTCCATGTTGTATAGAATTTCGTTCTACCCTATTTTGACCTATGGAAGTCCACTTTCTGACTTGAATCAGGAGGTTGGACGGAGCTTGAAGCCATGGCTTCCATGGCTCATCTTTTCGGATTTTAGAGAAGATGAGCAGTGTTGCCCTGGTCGCATGAAGTCCTGCCATATGAAGTCCTGCGGCAGTGAGTCTTGGTCGCATGAAGTCTTGCCGCGTGAAGTCATGCGAACTTCATTACTTGCCGCATGAGCCCTGTCCGTATGAAATCATGCGGGCCACATATCTTGGCCACATGAGTTTTGGCCGCATGAAGTCATACGGACTTTATTGCTTGCCGCATGAAGTCATGCGGACTTCATTGCTTGGCTGCATGACCCCTGGCCGCATGAAGTCCTGCGGACTGTAGGCTTGGCCGCATGAGTCTTGGCCGCATGTCTTAGCCCCCTGCATGTTCATCTTTAGTATGTAGTTTTATGTTTAAATTGCTTACATTTTGTACTCAGCCTAACTTGCGACTACCCGATTAGATGATTGTGAATCTTCGGCATATCTTGTATTAACTTAGCCATGAGCACGACATGATACATGAACATGACATGACAACACGAACCTGGCATAAAATTCTTGATAGTGGCCCGTCGAGGCGCACTCTTGACAAATAACAAGTAAACCTGGCATAGCATGATAAGCTTGATAGTGGCCCGTCGAGGCGCACTCCTGCTAAGTAATTCTGACAAGTAATAAGTACAATTAACTCTCGTCTTAGCACCGTGGGTGATTTCTCTTGATTATGTCTGTACAAGCTACAAGTCTCGTCTTGCATCATGTCTAGGAAACGAATTCCTGAGTACCACGGTCAGGAATTCAGACTAAATCTGGCTAGGGTAATGATTAGATAAATCAAGTAGCTCATATAGATAGAGATATTTCTGAAATAACATGTAGGCAACTCTAGATGAGGGTGAATAGAGTTTGTGTCGATAATCACCAAATAAAATTAACTCTATATCACCTCCACAAAATAACTATCAAGATAGTAAATAAATCAGAGAGAAATACGGAAGTAAATAAAGATTAGAAGAGCATTCGCAGACACAGCAGTTTTTACCTGGTTTCCCTCGTGGAGGACTAGTCCAGGCCAGAGAACTCTAACTCAGGATTGAAATCCATTATTTATGAAATAGTATACAACCACGTGCCTTTACTCAGAAGAGCACGCCAACTTCTTACAGATTCGCAGGTGGAAAAACTTGGAATTGTCCAAGTAACTTGTATTTCAGTCTTGCACACAACTTCTAGTTGATATCACACTGAGCACCTTGGGCTAAGGAGAGTTATGGCTTAGGAGATATAGAAGAATAAGGCTTAGAGTAGTAGAGCTTAGAAGGGTTGAATATTTGAAGGTGAGAGATGATTTAAAATGAGAGAATTCAAGCTCTATTTATACTACTCTGGGGAGGCAGAGTTCGGTCCGAATTCTGCCCCAAGAATTCAAATTTTTTAACGTTGGACAGCTTGTACCAAGCAGGCCCTAAAAATCAGGGTGCTGAAAATTAGGAGACAAAGTTCGACCCGAACTCTGTCTGAGGGCAGAGTTCGGCCCGAACTCTGCCTCCTAGGTGGCAGAATTTTCTTTGGGCCTTTGGGCTTTGTTTGGCTTGGTGGAGCTTGGGCTTGGTTCAGGAATTGGTCTGTTTGTATGGTAGAGCTTGAGAGATATGTCTAGGGGTTGAGATGACACAGTACGACTCAACGTGCACATTCTCCTAGACTTAATAAATTGAATATTACAGACTTGGAACAAATAGGAAAACCAAGAGCCCTTTGATGATGCCTTTCTTCTGATATTTGAGCAGACCTGAAGACGTCTTTTCTTTGACAGTAGTCGTCTAAAGTTAAACAGATCTAAAAATCTGAATACCTTTCGGGGACTTCGCCCCTGATGTCACGCCCCAGAACCAGAATACTGGAAAGTAGGGACGGACCAGGCCAGCTACGTATACCAAAGTACTCCAGTACTCCAAAATAACGTATAAGCTGTATAGATGGGGGTTACTACTACAAGCCAACAGTCGATCCTAGGTCAAGAATCCTAGGTATCTCAATCACAGGCAGTAAACAATATACAAGAAGTAAGATCAACTAGAATATAAAATAGTAAAGCGTCCCAAACTATCATATATCAATGATCATGAAGCTAGTAATACAGAGTGAAGACTAGCAAGAGTAATAGTCATACATGATAAGCTCTAGCTATAGTCTAGAATACGCAAATCATGTTCTGGCCCGTAGGCTAAATGTCAAGTCCAAAACACGAGCTAAACACGTGCTCGGAGGCTAAACGCCACAAAAGAATAATGTATATAACTAGTGGGAGAATGAAATAGAAAACCCACTAAGGTACTCTGGTGCTCTGGGTAATCACCAACGAGTGGAATGTACGGAAGATCCTCCGGGCTCCTCTATCAGATCTGGCCGAACAAAACCAGTGGGGTCAGACCCCCAATAGCAAGTACCACAAAGGAAGCCAAACTATGAACTAAAACCAGCATGCAATTCATAGCAATGGATAGAGAGAGATGAGTACGTACTAATCGAGACTCGTGCACTACCAATGCACTTATCCCGAGAATAGAAGGACAATAAGTAAAGCAACATGTAGCATAAAGTAAAGGACATATGACGTAATGTAAACTGTGTACATGTGAGGAAAAGGAAGCATGTGAACATGAAAGATAAACTAGACATGTGAGCATGTTAAGTAACTGGAGCATGTGAGCATGTAAGATAACTGGGACATGTGAGCATGTAAGATAACTGGAGCATGTGAGCATGTAAGAACTGGAACATGTGAGCATATGGTGAAGCCGAACATGTAGTAGGAAGAATAGCATGTAAGGAATGACAGAAAATCTAAGTACTGCAATAAGATAAACAGGAGCAAGACTAGACTAGACAAGAATGGAATCCATCCATCAATCACGGCCAAGCAATGATTACGGCTTGATAATTTAGCTAACTAGGGTTGTCACAATCCTAATTACTAACAAATGCAAGTCTGAGAATTCCAAGTCCAGCACCTGCCTGCTACTACCTGAGTGGTCCAAGCCAAAAGAAAAGAAGTATAGCAGACACACTGCAGTAAGATACATGTGTCCTAAAGAGGTGCCCCACTCGACGGTGTGCTAGAAGAGTGCTCATCATGACAGATAGCTCCAAATCCCATGTATATATATATATATAATGCCAAGACCAAAGGGGCAACAGGTAACTGGGAAATTCTCAATGATCTAAGTATTCAAGCTAGTTGTTTAGTCCTTAACATTTTCTTGTTGGATTCCGGGTGTGGCATTCCGCAGAATCCATCCTAGACATGAGACATGCAAGACTGGACAAGACAAACAAGATTGTGCACTACAACAAGCCACAACAAGACATGACAATATCAAGGCAAGAGTGCGCTACGACGAGCCACTATCAAGAAGCTAGACATGTACAAGAATCAAGAGTGCGCCATGACAGGCCACTATCATGTAAGCAAGAAAAAGACATGTTCAAGAGTGCACCACGACGGGTCACTATCAAGTAGGCAAGAAGACATGGCAACAATTATCATAGCTTGTAAGGAAGAATCTATCAAAAGACATATCATGGCATGTGGAGAAGAATTGTTAAGGCTAAGTACATTTCATAAAATATTGAACATGTGCTAGTATCAAGTCTATATAGGGTGTACAATCATTTTCTAACTATGCAAGATCATCTAATCATGTTAAAAAATCATTACAATCGAAGAAAATATCAAAAATGGACAAAAACGGGCAGAAACGGACAAAAACAGACAAAAATAGCCTAACCGGATTATCCGGCGGATTACTGCGGATTTCCGGCGGATTTTCCGGATTGAAACAGCAAGTTTTGTGGTGCAAGTTCGGATTTTCCGACGAATTTCCGCGGATTTCCGACGGATTTTTCGAACCGTCACAGAAAGTTGATTTTTTGAACTAAAAACTTGTTTCGGCCATAAAAACTTCGTTTTAAATCAAAATTCGGATTTTCAAAAGTCAAAATTGCATAGAATTGAATTTTCTACAACATGGAAGTATTAGTTTTCATAAATCAAAACATTTGATAGATTAATATCTCAAAATACTCCCAAACAGAGGTTCTAGGGACACCGAAACGGGTTCCGATTGCCACCAGACTCAAAATCCATGATATACAAACTATGTGAGGGCCTCATTATGTATATGTGACCAAGATACATGATGGTAACACTAGTATCACTCTTGATACCAAGTTTCCTACTAAGTCCATATTGGGTTTTAACAGAAAATCAAAACCTTGCTTAAATAAATTTTGGAAACATGTACATATACGAGAATCATAAGGAAAACATATTTAACAAAATGAGTTTGGGAAAATTCTAAGCATTTAATACCAAGGAAAACAAAAATGACAGCAAAACAATATGGTTCATGGATTTGGCAAGATGTACTTGCCTAGGTTAAGCTCCAAGCCTAATCTTCTACTCCTCCTCCTAGGGGGTTAGACACCACACCCAAGGCCTCAAGGCCAAGCTCTTGTCAAGCTCCAAGGGGAGAGAAGGAAAGAAGAAATAAAGAGAGAGTGAAGAGAATGAAAAGAGAGAGAGGAGAGAGAAAGTGAAATGGTATATATAGAAGGAGGAATTAATCTTAGCCGTTGGATCATGATCCATGTGAAAATCTAGGTCAATCATGGCCATTCAAACAAAACCAAATGTCCAATGGGTAAAAGGGTGCATCTACACTATTCATGAAAATATCTAAATACTATTCATCAAAATATTCAAAACACTATTCATCAAAATATCGGAAACACTATTCACGAAAATATCCGAAACACTATTCATGAAAATATCTGAAATCGAAAATATCTAAAATGTGAAAAATCTGTCTGGACGGTATACCGTCGGTATACTCTGGTATACTGGCGGTATGCCGGCCAAGAAAAAAATCTATAAGTTAGGAAAATTTTTAAAGCATTACGAAAATCAAAAAAAAAATACGAAATACACTACAAAATACGTATCCGTATATAAATACCGATACTGTGAGACGAGTCTCACAACTCTCCACAACTTAAAAATAAATTCCGTCCTCGGAATTTCCTAAATCTAGTCAAGCATGAAAACCAAGCCAAAGAGCTGAAAAATCATATCAATCAAAACAAAGCATGGCATGTTGGTAAGATAAAGACAACAGTAATATAAGTAAATGCGTAAGCAATAACACAACTATAATCAAGAAGGGATGGAGGCATATGAATAAATATGTCTTCTGAGTCAGTTGAGTAGGAGCAGGCCTACGCTGACTCCACAACTTAGATAAAAGTCAATTCTTAAAATAAGCCGGTACCAATGACTTAATCCAAGACATGACTCTACCCAGGACGTATCTTCGTAGTCGATACCAATGAAGTTATCACATGCCTCGACTACGAAGACAGAAGAGTAGGACGAAAAACTCGCCAAATATGCGTAACCCAAGAGATAAATAAGAGTGGAAGAAGAATAGGACAATACCTACCACATGACCATCCTCGGCCAAAACCTGCTCTGACATACTAAACTCTGCCTGCCCATGCCTCGGAACTGTTGCTCTAACCGGCTGCTGCTGAAATGGTACCTGCGCCATATACTGCCGGACTGCCGGGGTAGCCGGTGAAGCTGGACTCTGGCAGGAATAACCCTGCTGGCTGATCTGGCTGAACTGACACATCTGCCCTCGGGTCATCTCTGAACTCTGTCCCTGAATGCTAAGACTGATCCTCCATAACTGGCCTAACAGAAGATTGCTTACTACAATCGGCAAAACCCAAACAAGATGATCAGAAGGATGAAGAACAGTATCCTTGAAAGTTAAAGGACACAAGGATTAAATCGAGAGAACAGGAAGGATCAACGATCAAGGCAGATATCAGGTCAAAGGATCAGAGATATAGAATAACACGAAGGATATCAATAAAGAAGAATTGTGACTGAGATATCTAAACATCAGTAACCCCCACATATCTGATAAATCAGACCTGCATGGGCCATCACTAAAACCTATGTCACGCCCCAGAACCAGAATACTGGAAAGTAGGGACGGACCAGGCCAGCTACGTATACCAAAGTACTCCAGTACTCCGAAATAACGTATAAGCTGTATAGATGGGGGTTACTACTACAAGCCAACAGTCGATCCTAGGTCAAGAATCCTAGGTATCTCAATCACAGGCAGTAAACAATGTACAAGAAGTAAGATCAACTAGAATATAAAATAGTAAAGCGTCCCAAACTATCATATATCAATGATTATAAAGCTAGTAATACAGAGTGAAGACTAGCAAGAGTAATAGTCATACATGATAAGCTCTAGCTATAGTCTAGAATACGCAAATCATGTTCTGGCCCGTAGGCTAAATGTCAAGTCCAAAATACGAGCTAAACACGTGCTCGGAGGCTAAACGCCACAAAAGAATAATGTACATAACTAGTGGGAGAATGAAATAGAAAACCCACTAAGGTACTCTGGTGCTCTGGGTAATCACCAACGAATGGAAGGTACGGAAGATCCTCCGGGCTCCTCTATCAGATCTGGCCAAACAAAACCAGTGGGGTCAGACCCCCAATAGCAAGTACCACAAAGGAAGCCAAACTATGAACTAAAACCAGCATGCAATTCATAGCAATGGATAGAGAGAGATGAGTACGTACTAATCGAGACTCGTGCACTAACAATGCACTTATCCCGAGAATAGAAGGACAATAAGTAAAGCAACATGTAGCATAAAGTAAAGGACATGTGACGTAATGGAAACTGTGTACATGTGAAGAAAAGGAAGCTTGTGAACATGAAAGATAAACTAGACATGTGAGCATGTTAAGTAACTGGAGCATGTGAGCATGTAAAATAACTGGGACATGTGAGCATGTAAGATAACTGGAGCATGTGAGCATGTAAGAACTGGAACATATGAGCATATGGTGAAGCCGAACATGTAGTAGGAAGAATAGCATATAAGGAATGACAGAAAATCTAAGTACTGCAATAAGATAAACAGGAGCAAGACTAGACTAGACAAGAATGGACTCCATCCATCAATCACGGCCAAGCAATGATTACGGCTTGATACTTTAGCTAACTAGGGTTGTCACAATCCTAATTACTAACAAATGCAAGTCTGAGAATTCCAAGTCCAGCACCTGCCTGCTACAACCAGAGTGGTCCAAGCCAAAAGAAAAGAAGTATAGCAGACACACTGCAGTAAGATACATGTGTCCTAAAGAGGTGCCCCACTCGACGGTGTGCTGGAAGAGTGCTCATAATGACAGATAGCTCCAAATCCCATGTATATATATATAATGCCAAGACCAAAGGGGCAACAGGTAACTGCGAAATTCTCAATGATCTAAGTATTCAAGCTAGTTGTTTAGTCCTTAATATTTTCTTGTTGGATTCCGGGTGTGGCATTCCGCAGAATCCATCCTAGACATGAGACATGCAAGACTGGACAAGACACACAAGATTGTGCACTACAACAAGCCACAACAAGACATGACAATATCAAGGCAAGAGTGCGCTACGACGAGCCACTATCAAGAAGCTAGACATGTACAAGAATCAAGAGTGCGCCATGACAGGCCACTATCATGTAAGCAAGAAAAAGACATGTTCAAGAGTGCACCACGACGGGTCACTATCAAGTAGGCAAGAAGACATGGCAATAATTATCATAGCTTGTAAGGAAGAATCTATCAAAAGACATATCATGGCATGTGGAGAAGAATTGCCAAGGCTAAGTACATTTCATAAAATATTGAACATGTGCTAGTATCAAGTCTATATAGGGTGTACAATCATTTTCTAACTATGCAAGATCATCTAATCATGTTAAGAAATCATTACAATCGAAGAAAATATCAAAAATAGATAAAAACGGGCAGAAACGGACAAAAACAGACAAAAATAGCCTAATCGAATTATCCGGCGGATTACTGCGGATTTCCGGCGGATTTTCCGGATTGAAATAGCAAGTTTTGTGGTACAAGTTCGGATTTTCCGACGGATTTCCGCAGATTTCCGACGGATTTTTCGAACCGTCACAGAAAGTTGATTTTTTGAACTAAAAACTTGTTTCGACCATAAAAACTTCGTTTTAAATCAAAATTCGGATTTTTAAAAGTCAAAATTGCATAGAATTGAATTTTCTACAACATGGAAGTATTAGTTTTCATAAATCAAAATATTTGATAGATCAATATCTCAAAATACTCCCAAACAGAGGTTCTCGGGACACCGAAACGGGTTCCGATTGCCACCAGACTCAAAATCCATGATATACAAACTATGTGAGGGCCTCATATATGTATATGTGACCAAGATACATGATGGTAACACTAGTATCACTCTTGATACCAAGTTTCCTACTAAGTCCATATTGGGTTTTAACAGAAAATTAAAACCTTGCTTAAACAAATTTGGGAAACATGCACATATACGAGAATCATAAGGAAAACATATTTAACAAAATGAGTTTGGGAAAATTCTAAGCATTTAATACCAAGGAAAACAAAAATGACAGCAAAATAATATGGTTCATGGATTTGGCAAGATGTACTTGCCTAGGTTAAGCTCCAAGCCTAATCTTCTACTCCTCCTCCTAGGGGGTTAGACACCACACCCAAGGCCTCAAGGCCAAGCTCTTGGCAAGCTCTAAGGGAGAGAGAAGGAAAGAAGAAATGAAGAGAGAGTGAAGAGAATGAAAAGAGAGAGGAGAGAGAAAGTGAAATGGTATATATAGAAGGAGGAATTAATCTTAGTCGTTGGATCATGATCCATGTGAAAATCTAGGTCAATCATGGCCATTCAAACAAAACCAAATATCCAATGGGTAAAAGGGTGCATCTACACTATTCATAAAAATATCTAAATACTATTCATCAAAATATTCAAAACACTATTCATCAAAATATCGGAAACACTATTCACGAAAATATCCGAAACACTATTCATGAAAATATCTGAAATCGAAAATATCTAAAATGTGAAAAATCTGTCTGGACGGTATGCCGTCGGTATACTCCGGTATACTGGCGGTATGCCGGCCAAGAAGAAAATCTATAAGTTAGAAAAAATTTAAAAGCATTACGAAAATCAAAAAAAATACGAAATACACTACAAAATACGTATCCGTATATAAATACCGATACTGTGAGACGAGTCTCACACCTGAACCCCCAACGGGGGGCGCTGCCCCCTCGACCCCTGTCTGATGACCGGGCAGCGGAACCCCCAATACGAAGTCCCGGATAGGTCGCTAGCCGGTTCAGAGAAATCTTTTTGTATGACGCCGTCGTTGGTCCATCAATAATTCTTCACTGCCTATATCCTGGTTTGATCATGTTTAATCATGCTTACTGTATGTCTACAAATACATGTTAGGCGAGCAAACTATGTTGCAGTATGATACAAGCATGGCAATATGATATAGGGCAATTAGGACAATGCTAAGTTTAAGTAGCAACATGATAGTGAGTATATAAATATTAGTGACATCATTATGTTAAACTTAATTGATTATCCATATTCAAAAATACGATGTAATCATTGGTCTAACAATTTCGGCTACAAGTAATCCCGTTATCTGGGCGCCTTCCTTGTGGACTTGTAGCCTGCCATCGAGTAGGGCACATTTCCAGCTCACTGTCATGTGGGGCACTTCATGAAATAAGTACTATGCACACTGTCATGTGTTGCACTCCAAGTCACCTAATGATTCATAATAACTCTTGTACTTACGTCTGGATAATCTGGATAGTCTGCAGGGCTTGTGGCCGTAGAAATATCTCATTGTATCTTGCTAGTAACTAGGCTTGTGATAACTCTAGTTAGTTAAAGTATCAAACCGTACTTTTGCTTGGCCGTGAATGTTGGATGAAGTCCAATCCTGTCTAGTATTGCCTAGATCCAGTACATGGCTATCTCGGAACATGCTTGCTTATGCTTTACTCTTAGAAATAAATGGCTAGAAACCCGGTTCTGTTCAGCGAATGGTTACAACCCCGGTCCTTGTTTGGTTTAAGGATTGTAGCCTGGCTTCTGGAATAGTTCCTCGTCCTCTCGTCATTTGTTGCCTTATTTATATTTCATATTTTTCTATTATTATTCTTTTTTATGTTCTGACATGCTAGTTTTAGTTCTTAAGTGAAGCCTCCCTTGTGGCACTTGCTCTTTCTGGGGTCTGACCCAGCTGGTTTTGTATGGAAGATTTTGGAGCAGCACCCGAGGATCTCCCAGCCTTCTAGCCAGATGGTGAACACTAGACGTAACCCTGGCAACGAGTGGATTTTATTTCGCTCTCCCACTCTATTGTAAATTATTCTTTTGAGGCTTTTTGCCGCTGAGCAAGTGTTTGCTCGTGTTGAATACTTGTATTTCTTGTCTTCTTAAGGGCTGTAACATGATTAACAAATCCTAGGGTTGATCATTTATGACTGAAAATCTTGCTAGTCCTCACATTTTGTACGACTAGCTTCATGATCATCTATATATGAAATATATGGGACGCCTTACTATTGAATATTTGATGGTCTAACATCTTGTAATTATTATTACTTGCTTGAGATTGAGACACTAGGCTTGTTCTTGACCATAAGAAACTGATGGCTTGTCTCATACATCTAGACAGTCGTAACCTTATATCGAGGTAGAATACACTTCTATATGTAGAAACAATTGGTATGATAACAATACTAATATAAAGAGAACCCGCTCTGATACCAATTGTAGGAACAATTGGGATCAGAATATATTACCTCTAGTTGCAGTACTAGCTCTGATACTAATTGTAGGAACGAAATCGTAAAGCAGAATAGTCTAGAGGGGGGTGAATAGAGTAGGCAGCAGAATATTGCTAATTAAAAAACTCGCTAGCAGTTAGATCACAGATATAATAATAATCACAAAATAAATAACAGTAATAAAAAGGTGATCAGAAGGCAAACATAAATACCGAGATTTATACTGGTTTCCCTCTTGTGAGGACTAATCCAGTCAGAAGTACTCTAGCTTCCAGTTGAATCCACTATAAAAAATCACCACAAGTTTTCATCCGAAGTTCTTGCAACTTCTACAACGCGAGCTTTGATCCGAAGTACTCGACCAACTTCAATTGTTAAGAGTCTTTCTTCAATCAAGCCTCTGATTACAATCACTCTGAAACTTTTAGACCGTACCGTACTAGCAAATCGAATAGAGGATTGTAACTGGCTTGAGATTTAAAAATGGAAGCTTTTTAGAACTCTTTGAAAGAAATGTAAGCTTTAGAAGAGAAGATATTAAAAGTGAATTAGTGATTTGAAATGAACGAAATCCTTCTCTATTTATAGTTTTTCCAAAGGCAGAACTCTGACAGAATTCGGGCAAAATTCGGACAGAACTCTTTGTAACAAACAGCAACTGAAGGGAGACCAAGTTCAAAATCAAACGTTCACATAACGTTCAACTTGGCAGAACTCTGGCCGAGTTCTGTCAGGATTTGGTCAGTTGATTTTGAGAAAAATAATTTTGGCTTTTTGAAAAGTCCTTCAGAAGCTTTTTGTAAAAAGATGTTTTTCAAAAACATAGGTCATTTTAAAAAGATAGGTCAGTTTTCAAAAATGATTTTAGGATAGCCTATTTACCAGTACGACTTGGTGTACAATGTACTCCTAGACTCAATAAAATAAAAAATTACATTGCTTTGAAGGAAATACATTCTGAGTGGCAAATAGCTTCGGTCTTTAACAGAGTAGATATCCATCGTTGAGCAGTGTCCAAAACGTCGTAGGTAAACATCTGAATTAACTTGCATTTATATCGAGACAGAGTTTGATCAATTATTAAAATCAGGTTTGACCATGACCAATGGGCCAATACTATATTCGTAGCTGGCTGTGTCTGTCCCCCGCTCTCCAGTATTCTGGTTCTGGGGCATGACACGGTTTAAGTGGTGGCCCATGAAGGTCTTGTAAATCAAGATGTGTGAGAATTTTATCGGATAGATGTCTCAATCAGCACTCGCCTTTGATCTCTACTCGTGTCTTCTAATCTTCCTGAAATCTTGGCTTGGTCACATGCTCATATCCTTGATCTATCTTGGTCCTTCCTTAATGTTCCCCATGTTATTTTCTTCAGTGGCATTGCTCTTGGTCCTGCCGATCAGCCGGAAGAAGAACCACCAGTGAACCAGCCTCAACAAGGAGACCAAGCCCAGCTCTCAGGAGTAGCCTCCTGAGTTATGCCTTTCGGGGATCCAGAGCCACCAGTTCAGCCAGCTCATCCTGCAGAGCCTGACAATGGAGTCCTGGTAGGACTTATCCGAGATTTGCTTGCATCACAGGATCGTCGAGGCGATGCCCTGCACCAGACGATACAAGATGCCATGGGCAGAGTGGGTTACCAAGGTAACAGTACAGCCAACAATTTCAAGTGCTTGAACCCTTCCTTATTTGATGGCAGTAAAGATGCTATTGCTGCCGATGCTTGGCTTCTGGACATAGAAGTTATCCTGGAGGCAGCCAGGATTCCAGAGGAAGAAAAGGTGGCTATAGTGCGCCTACAGTTATTGGACTTAGCCCGCACCTGGTGGGCGATGTTAGCAGTGGGATTGGCGGCGCCTATCCCATGGGCGACATTCAGTAACAAGTTCCAGACGAAGTACTTTGATGCAGTGGCTCGATATGATCTGTAGACGAGATTTACCAATTTAAAGCAGATGAGCAGGGCAATCGATGGATATGCGGTCGAGTTTTCAAGACTGGGTCGGTTTGCTCCCACCCTGGTGGCAACCGAGTTTGATCGAGCGCAACAGTTTCAGCAGGGACTCCACCTAGAGATTATTATAACTGTGGAGCAGTTAGAGCATCGGACTTTTGATGCTGTCTTGAGGGCATATATGAGGCACGAGTATACCTCGCAGAGGATCGTGGACCGAACCGAAAGCAGAAAGAGGTCCCATGGGCAGATGAGTCTGTACTCGGCACCAGCCCCGGCAGCTAGGGCTTTGTCGGTTGGAGTTCCCCAAAGGGCAAATTCAATTACGTCGGTTCAGCATTCAACACCGATGTACCCTCAGCAGCAGAAGTGAAGGCAGTCTTTCGCAATGGACTGCACTCATTGTGGGAAGCCAGGACACGTTGTTTCGGAGTGTCGCAGAGCACAGGGATTGTGCTTGGCATGTGGGGCACCGGACCACATGATAGGGTCCTGTTCGATTAGAGCCAGTACCTTGTCAGCATCTCAGACTAGTCCATCGGTTAGGGGACCAGCCCCAGCACCAGTGCAGCAGCAGCAGCAGTACCAGCTTTCGAGGCCATTGCCACCTCAGGTACTAGTATTCCAGCAGTAGAGACCCTAGCAGTATGCCCAGGTCCAAGCTCAGATGCAGAACCAGCAGAGAGGTTTCCAGCAGAGGGGACCAACACCCAGAGGGCAAGGTCAGGCTATAGTTCTGACCGTGGAGGAAGAGTTAGCTTTAGGTGAGGTGGTGGCAGGTACCATTCTCGTCAACTCTTTTCCAGCATCAGTATTATTTTATTTGGGTGCATCGTATTTATTTATGTCTGCACAATTCGTAACACGGATAGGACTGGAGCCTGAGTCATTATCAGTAAGGCTCAATATACTTACTGGTAATGGTCTTATGGGAGTAAATAGAGTATTTTTCTCGTGTCGAATTGTAGTTGGCGGTAGAGAATTTTTGCTAGATTGATAGAATTTTCGATGGCCGACTATGATGTGGTCCTAGGAATGGATTGGTTGAAGGATCAATACGCAAGAATTGTAAAACCCCTAAATTTCTACTATATATTTTTATTTTTATTTATTAAATTTGGTACCGATTTAAAATTTTGTATTGTACGTCGCATAGTCGTATTGTACGTCGCGTAGTCGTATTGTACGTCGTACACGAAATTTTATTTTTCGTAATTGCTCGACGAGTGCGAATATGTGCGAGCGTACATATTTTTTTTATAAAAATGTTTCCTATTTTTCGAAATGATATATATAAAAATTATTTTTGCCATTTTATCAAATTCCTAAGTTTGTTATTTTAGGCCTTCTCTTTCTAACATCTATTAATAATTTATTATATTTCAGAAAAGCATAATTTTGTATAAATAATTATGCATACATATCTCATAATAAATTATTAGTTTATTTTTAATTAATAGTGTAATTTTTGAAATTATTTTTATATGGTATTTTTAGAAAACATATTTCAAAATTATTGTGGCGATTTAAACTTTGATTTGAAATTTTGGTTTTATTTAAATAGTTAAGTATTTAGAATTTGATTTAAATTTAGATTTGACTTAATTAGATTTAAAATTGGATTTGTAATTGGATTTGGATTTGGATTTGGATTTAAATGGATTTAAATTAAATTACGCATTATCTATTCTTGGGTTTTAAATTATTCCTAATCCATATCAAGTTGGAAATTCCCACATCCTATAAATAGGCAGGTACTCCTCCAACTTTTTATTAATTGTCTCCACAAAAAAATTCCACCACAAAAGTGCAGTGCCTCGTGTCCGTGTTCGTGTTCGTGTACGTGTCCATGCCCATCCTTTTTGTTTCCCTTCTACTATTTCTTTTATACATATACATTAATTTCTCCAAGTCCGACAATCCCGCACTCGACGTCTTCTCGTGTCTCGCAGGACACGTACCCGACACAACACCCTAATCCTAACCCTAACCATCTGCCCATGTCTTCCCACCACCGTCAGCCAATTTCACCCTCTGCCAATCCCAATACCGTCACCATCTGCCAACACCACGGCTGCCTATCCCCGGCCATGGAGAGACTCGACCAGCCCGACTTCCCTCGGCCACCCACATCCCAGCCACCCCGTCGACTCCACTCCACCACCAGCACACCATTGCCACAACGGCGCTGTTTCCGTCACCACCGCGGCGTTGTCCCCATCACCCAAACAATCACCATACCGACCCCCGCCAAAACCGGCCGACCATCCCCGGTCGCCGCCACCAAAACCACCGCCCCGCCACCATCGGCGACCCCAAAACCCAGTCGACCAAGAAAAACCAAAATAAAATAAAATAAAATAAAAACAAACACCACCTTCATCCACTGTCACCACCGCCACGGCCACCACCGGTGCCTATTGCCGGAGAGCCAAAACCCACACCACACCATCAAAAACAAAGAAAAGGAAAAGAAAACCCTAACCCTAACCTCACCTGAAGTCGAGCACCGCCCCCGCGTAGTCGCGACCGCTCGCCTCCGCGAGCAGCATACGCCGCCAAAACTGGCCGAGCTCCGCCCAGATCTCTCCGATCCGCCGTCCGAAACTGCAGCTCCGGCCTTCCCTTTCCTTCTCCAGCTCACAGCCTCTCCTTCTCCCCCGCGCCTCCTTGCCTTCCCCCACCGGAAAGTAGCGTCCGCCGCCAGTAGATCCTCCGACTCACCTTCCTCCCTCGCTCTGGTCCGCGCCCACCGCACGCGCCCGGCGAAGCGACCGCCCGCTCCCCTCCGTAACGCGCCGCCTCCGGCCGAGTCCACTCACCGTAGCTCCGCCTCGACTAAACGCCGGAGCGCCGCTCGCCTCCGCCACCTCTCCATCCCCTTCGCCAACCTCTCGCTCCCCACCGCCTTCCCTCACCGGCGCATGACTCCCTCTTCCCTCCCTCCTTCGATTTCCCTTTCTTTCCCTCTCTCTCTCTCTCTCTCTCTCTCTCTCTCCTCTCTCTCTCTCTCTCTCTCTCTCCCGCTGGATCTCTCTCTCTCTTCCCTCTGGATTTTTTTTACTCACTTAGCCGATGATGTTCTCCTCGAGGAGAACCATTGGGTTCAGTTATTTATTTATTTATTTATTTTTGTTTTATTTTTTGTTTTTTTTTGTTTTGTTTTGTTTTTTGTTTGTTATTTATTATCACTATTAATATTATTATCATCTCATTATTATTATTATTATTATTATTATTATTATTATTATTGTAATTTTGTTGTAATTATTATTATTATCTTTACTATTATTATTCTATGTTTTTGTGTTGTTTTTATTTAGTAGAGAAGAGACACAGTACTGATGAGCTGGTTCTTTGCTTTATTTATATTTTTGTATATTTTATCAATTTGTATATGGTATCTACTTAGTATAAGTATTATTATGTAATATTGTTTCTATTATATTCATTGTTAATATTAGTATTGTTGATTAATTATTATTTCTAAAAATATTTTTGTAGCAAAATTTTGTATTAGGCTTGGCCTATAATTATACTCAAATTATTTTAGAAACCTAAATTAATTCTATTATTACGAACTTGGACTTTTTGCCTATAAACGATTTTTGATAAAAT
Organism: Iris pallida; assembly: GCA_029216955.1. Lineage (NCBI taxonomy): Eukaryota > Viridiplantae > Streptophyta > Magnoliopsida > Asparagales > Iridaceae > Iris > Iris pallida. Next base: position 14,903,858 of record JANAVB010009198.1, on the reverse strand, counting down.
ATAGTTTCAATTATTATAAATAGTTTTCTAAATCGTATATTATTTTTATTCAAATTCCTTCGATATTCTTCCTCTTCCGCGATTAGTCCTATTCACAATTCCTTGCCAATTCAAGCCTACCTTATATCCACCCTAACTAATTTGACCGTCCTGGACCCAATGGAAATGTCCGTGCCATCATCCGAGGTCACCATGTATAGTTGTTGCATCGAAGTCACAAATCATGCCAGCTTGATCCTTGCAGTACACCAGGCGTCCTACCAGGCAAGACACCTTGCCTTCACTGTTTAATTTCTTGCTCAATATCATGCATATTTTTACTTATTCTGGAAAATATAAATTGTACTTGCAAATTATTATATTTTAGTTGCATATGGCTTAGAGTTAAGGGACCACCTTTGTTCGTGTCGCATTCATTGGCCCGACACTTGTGTATCACGAGTCACGAGTCTCATATAGATCTCGGACGTACGTATCGACTGGCCATCGATGCGCACATGTCGTGCGATAGGCAATAACTGCTAAATAGTTATGGTTGTCTAGAAGACTTAGCGACTTAGCAGTTATTAGGAATATCATGATATGGATTCAGTACGAGTAGTGCATGGGAAGGGTGAAGACAGTTATTAGGTGCAGGGGCTTTCACACCTTTACTTTTCTCTGGATGCCATTTGTGACTCAGTCGAGAGACTAGTGGCCGTGCATTTATTTACTTTTCTCTAGATGCCACTAGTGCCTCGGTTGAAACACAAATGTGTCGTGCATTTACTTTTCTCTAGATGCCGTTAGTGACTAACCCAAGACCTAGTGGCCGTGCATTTATTTTTCTCTGGATGCCCCTTAGTTCTCGCTCGAGTGGTAATGGGCCGTGCATTTACTTTTCTCTAGACGCCACTAGTGCCTTGGTTGAAACGCTAACGTGCCGTGTTTCTAGCTTCGGGAGCCCTTGTGTGGAACGTTGTCTTCAAAATGCATTAACACATAGAATGGTTAAGGACCTTTATTTGTGTAGTCACATATACTTTTTTGTTGAGCTAACTTTATTCAGTTTATGGCATGATATTATATGTCTTGTTACGTCCCTCTGAGGACCTGGTTGTCTTGCCAGGTGTGTGCTATTATCTTTCGCAGGTATTCTAGCTCTAGCCGTGTTCATCGCTATTTCTTCGAGGATGATTGCGCTTGGATCGTCTTCACTTCGCTTGCCAAATTTATTTCATTTTTCTTGTATTTTTCTCTTGATTGTAGGTAGTAGATTTGTCTCCGCCCAACATATTGTATTAAGACAATTCCTTATCATTATTGATATCTTTTATTCATTTATTTTTGTGTGGATGAGATTAGTTATGGTTCTACTGCATTTTACAGCTTATGTATTCATACAAGGTATCCATATATTGGAGTATACTTCGTATGAATACAGCTGGCATGTCTACGTTCCTAGTCCTACGTATTTTGGGACTGGGGCATTATAAGAATAGACTGCTATATTGGCAGGATTATTTTTGGTATTCCAGGCGAAACAGAGTTTTCATTTTCCAGAGGCAAAGTGGAACCTTCTCCCCCAGTATTGCAGATGGCAGTAGCAGAGGTAGTTCAGTTTCCCAGAGTAGTAGAAGAATTTCTCGATGTATTTCTCAAAGAGCTTCCAGGCATGCCCCCAGAGAGAGAGATAGAGTTCGCCATTAATTTGCTACCAAGGACGGCACCGGTATCAGAGAGAGTCTACAGGATTGCACCTTCATAGTTGGAGATTTTGTACAAGATGATTGAAGAACTCAGAACCAAGGGATTCATTCATGCTAGTGGATCGCCTTGGGGAGCCCCGATGCTTCTTGTAAAAAAGAAGGATGGTACGTCAAGATTATATGTTGATTATCGTACCTCAAACTCTGTAACAATCAAGAACAGATATCCTCTACCAAGGATAGATGATTTGTTAGACCAATTCAGAGGAGCGGCAGTATTCTCAAAATTTGACTTGCGATCAGGGTACCATCAGATCAGAGTCAGAGAGCAAGACATCCCGAAGACAGTATTCAGATCTAGATATGGACATTGGGAGTTCCATGTTATGCCATTTGGAGCGACCAATGCGCCAGCCGTATTCGTGGACCTCATGAATCGTATCTTCATGCCTTATTTGGATCAGTTCGTGATAGTATTTATAGATGACATCTTCGTCTATAGCAAGAGTGAAGCGGAGCATGAGCAGCATCTCCGTGTAGTTCTTCAGATTCTCAGGGAGCGTCTGTTGTATGCGAAGTTCAGTAAGTGCGAGTTTTGTCTTGATCGCATTTCGTTCTTAGGTCATATCATCACTAGAGGTGGAGTGGAAGTTGACCCCCAGAAGATAGTGGCTATAGAGTCGTGGCCAGTACCCAGTACCGTCGCAGAAGTTCGCAGTTTCCTTGGATTGGCCAGCTATTACAGGTGGTTCATATCAGATTTTTTTCGAATTTCAGCGCCCATGACGCGGTTGACCCGTAAGAATGTACAGTTTGCTTGGACAAAAGAGTGTCAGAGTTTATTTGAGAAGTTGAAGCAAGGATTAATGACGGCCCCCATTCTTACGCTTCTAGATAGGACTGGAGGATTTTCAGTTTATTGTGATGCTTCAGGCAGAGGATTGGGATGCGTATTGATGCAACATGGTAAGGTAGTAGCTTATGCGTCACGCCAGCTTCGTGACCATGAGAGGAATTATCCTACCCATGACTTGGAGTTAGCAGCAGTAGTTTTTGCATTAAAGCTTTGGAGGCATTATTTATATGGAGATCGGGTGGAGATTTTTACCGACCACAAGAGTCTTAAGTATGTGTTTACCCAGAAGGATCTCAATATGCGTCAGCGAAGATGGCTAGAGCAACTTGTGGATTATGACATCAACCTGCAGTATCATCCCGGGAAGGCCAACGTAGTAGCAGATGCATTGTGCAGAAGAGCTGGAGTTTATTTTCTAACAGCGCAACCAAAATTGTTTGTCGATCTTCAGAAGATGGGGATAGAGATAGTTCTCTCTACCAATGTGGCATTGATGGCCAATATGCAAGTTCAGTCCAGCATAGTTAAGAAAATCAAGATGACGCAATCAGCAAATTCTAAGCTTCAGCGGCTTAGAGCAGAATGTGTAGCAGGACGGAGACCACAGTTACGTATTCACGAAGATGGTACTCTTCGACATGGGAGGCCTTTTTGTGTATCCAGTGGTGATATCAGACAAGAGATCATGGCAGAGGCTCACAGTTCTCAGTATTCGATTCATCCCGGTGGCACGAAGATGTATCGAAACATCCGTCAGCATTTCTGGTAGAATGGCATGAAGAGGGAGATAGCTCGATTTGTCTCCCGATGTTTAGTTTACCAACAAGTTAAGGCTGAACATCAGGGACCAGCCGGACTTCTTCAACCTTTATCGATCCCAGAATGGAAATGGAAGCACATTACCATGGATTTTGTAACTGGGTTAACTAAATCCCCGAATGGCAGGGATGCTATATGGGTTATCATTGATCGTCTCACGAAGGTAGCTTATTTCCTTCCTTTCAGAGTTGGTCAGTCGATGGATCAGCTAGCAGAAATGTACCTCAAACAGATTGTCAGATTGTATGGAGTGCCAGTTAGTATCATATCAGACAGAGATTTAAGATTCACATCGCACTTTTGGTGGAGTCTTCAAGAGAGTTTGGAACTTGTCTCAAGTTCAGTTCAGCATATCATCTGCAGACAGATGGTCAGTCAAAACGCACGATTCAAACTCTTGAAGATATGTTGCGATCTTGTACGCTGGACTTTGGTAGTTTGTGGGAAGATCACCTCCACCTAGTGGAGTTCTCTTATAACAACAGTTTTCAGGCCAGTATCCAGATGGCACCCTTTGAAGCACTGTATGGCAGGAAGTGCAGATCTCCTTTAGCCTTGGATGATATCGGTAAGAGGCAGATGCTTGGTCCAGAGATGATTATGCAGACAATCGAGGTGGTCAAACAAGTCAGAGATCATCTTCGAGTTGCCCAAGATCGCCAGCACCATTGGGCCGATTCTTATCAGCGTCCCCTTGAGTTTTCAATCGGCGACTATATGTTTCTTAGGATCTTGCCTACCCATGGCATCATTCGATTCGACGTACGGAGAAAGCTTAGCCCTAGGTATATATGGTCGTTTGACATTCTCGAGCAAGTAGGTGATGTGTCCTATCGTTTTGCTCTTCTGCCGTCGTTACGTAAGGTACATAACATGTTCCATATATCCCAATTACGACGGTATATTCCAAATCTGAGCCATATCCTTGATCATTCAGAATTGATTGTTGGTACTAACCTTTCGTATGAGAAAAGGCTCGTATCCATATTGGACCGAAAAGAGAAGGTACTCAAGAACAAGACTATTAGTTTAGTCCGCGTTGCTTGGGGTCATCACTCTTTGGGTGAGTCAATGTGGGAGCGTGAGGATGATATCCGATCGCGATATCCCTACCTGTTTGACTCATAAGGCATAATGCCTTCCTTATGCCTTACGCTCTTAATTCTTTGCTTGCATGAATGATTGCTTGATTGGTTACTAGTCGTAGAATTGCTTGTGCTCTAGTATAGCTTGCCCCGACATCTCTAACCTCTTAATTAAATTTTGAGGATGGAATTCTTTTAAGGTGGATAGAGTTGTCACTCCCGTTTTCTGTTATACGTATTTCTAGTATACATGTACGGAATCTCGACCCGTAATTAGACTTGTCTTGCTTAGCTTAATCTGGATTTGTTTTATTTTGTCTTGGTTTAATTTGGTTTGGTTCATTATGGTATGTTAGCTTGGCTTGGTTTGGTTTATTTTGGGTTTGAGATGAAAAGGGGTTGATATATAAGTCAACTTTTCTCTCTCTCTCTCTCTCTCTCTCTCTCTCTCTCTCTCTCTCTCTCTCTTCATTACTCTCATTTACTTCTTCTTCTTCCTCTTAACTCTCCCACCAACCTAGAGAGCTAGGCAAGTGCTAGCTTGCTTTATGAGAGAACTCATTTCTATTTTGTTCTATTTTTTTTCTTACACGATTTCAAGACACTTTAGAATTTAGCATTTTTCGATTTGGTGGATATTTTCTTGTAGATCTAAGTTTATGTTATTTTCGGTTTTCCTTGGTTTTGATCTATCAAACTTATTTGTTTTCAAAATCTAGTTATTTCATGTTGTAGAGAATTTTGTTCTACCCCATTTTGACCTATGGAAGTCCACTTTTCGACTTGAATCAGGAGGTTGGACGGAGCTTGGAAGCCATGGCTTCCATGGCTCATATTCTCGGATTTTAGAGAAGATGAGCAGTGTTGCCCTGGCCGCATGAAGTCCTGTCGCATGAAGTCCTATGGCAGTGAGCCTTGGCCGCATAAAGTCTTGCCGCATGAAGTCATACGGACTTCATTGCTTGCCGTATGAGCCCTGGCCACATAAAATCATGTGGGCCACATATCTTGGCCACATGAGCTTTGGCCGCATGAAGTCCTGCAGACTTCATTGCTTGCCGCATGAGCTTTGGCCGCATGAAGTCCTGCGGACTTCATTTCTTGCCGCATGAAGCTTTGGCCGCATGAAATCATGCGGACTTCATTGCTTGGCCGTATGACCCATGGCCGCATGAAGTCCTGCGGACTGCAGGCTTGGCCGCATGAGTCTTGACCGCATGCCTTAGCCGCATGACTTAGCCCCCTGCATGTTCATCTTTAGTATGTAGTTTTATGTTTAAATTACTTATATTTTGTGCTCAGCTAACTTGCGACTACCCAATTTGATGATTGTGAATCTCGGGCATATCTTGTATTAACTTAGCCATGAGTACGACATGATACATGAACATGACATGACAACATGAACCTGGCATAAAATTCTTGATAGTGGCCTGTCGAGGTGCACTCTTGACAAGTAACAAGTAAACCTTGCATAGCATGATAAGCTTGATAGTGGCCCGTCGAGGCACACTCCTGCCAAGTAATTCTGACAAGTAACAAGTACAAGTAACTCTCGTCTTGACACCATGGGTGATTTCTCTTTATTATGTCTGTATAAGCTACAAGTCTCGTCTTGCATCATATCTAGGACATGGATTCCTGAGTACCACGGTCAGGAATTCAGACTGAATCTAGCTAGGGTAATGATTAGATAAATTAAGTAGCTCATATAGATAAAGATATTTCGGCTACAAGCAATCCCGTTATCTGAGAGCCTTCCTTGTGGACTTGTAGCCTGTCGTCGAGTAGGGCACATTTCCAGCTCACTGTCATGTGGGGCATTTCATGAAATAAGTACTATGCACACTGCCATGTGTTGCACTCCAAGTCACCTAATGATTCTTGATAACTCTTGCACTTGCGTCTGGATAACCTAGATAGTCTGCAGGGCTTGTGGCCGTAGGAATATTTTATTGCATCTTGCTAGTAACTAGGCTTGTGATAACCCTAGTTAGTTAAAGTATCAAGGCGTACTTTTGTTTGGCCGTGAATGTTGGATGAAGTCCAATCATGTCTAGTCTTGCCTAGATCCAGTACATGGCTATCTCAGGACATGCTTGCTTACGCTTTACTCTTAGCAATAAATGGCTAGAGACCCGGTTCTATTCAGGTGAAGGGTTACAACCCCGGTCCTTGTTTGGTTTAAAGATTGTAACCTGGCTTTCGGAATAGTTCCTCGTCCTCTTGTCATTTGTTGCCTTATTTGCATTTCATGTTTTCCTATTATTGTTCTTGTTTATATTCTGACATGCTGATTTTATGTCTTAAATAAAGACTCCCTTGTGGCACTTGCTCTTTCTGGGGTCTGACCCAGCTGGTTTTCGAATTAAGAAGTTTATTATAAATGACATTATCAAATAAGAATAAAAAAAGGTAATAAAATTAAAAATAACACTAAAACCATGAACAATCTAATGGAAAGATACGATATATCTCGCAAGACGTGGAGTGCTCGGTCCTACAGTATAAAACCCAAAAGGAATAAACCTGATAGATTTTGAATGGGTGTTTGTGACAAATAGAGATCCAAACATATAAGAGCAATGTTAGCTCAAGGATCCAAACGTACCTCTTGAAGAGAAGATCTATTTCTTCTGAAGAGATCAAAAATCTCCCGAAGAGAGAGAAAATCTCCAGAAGAGATAAAGGTAAATCTCCAAAAGAGATCTCATGAAAAGATGAATCTCTAGAAGAGATCTATTATAAATCTCCTGTAGAGATTTAATATGAATGATATACCTATAATGGTCAGGTTAAGAGGATCTTTTACAACCAAAGGAACATGTTCTGGGTCCTAAAGTACCATTTAAAGAATATAAAAAAAATATTGTCATTCACTCTGCACAATATTTTAGAATAATATCAGGTACATAAATTATTCTTGATAAATGTTTTGATCTAATGAGATATACAGATGCATGGTATTTATCTGATACTTATTAAGGGGATACCACCAATAAGGTATGTTTTATAAATAATGTTGCAGGTATTTTAGAAAGAATAAATCAAATTACTGTGACAATTTTATCAAAGCAAACAGAAGATGTGCATGTCCATGTTTTCAATATTTCAGTATATCAGGAGGAGTTACAAGCTTTCAGGAATCATAAGTAAAGCCTGCAACCTTTTCATAATGATATGAGTATAAATGTATAGACAAATAAAGTGTTGGGGGTGAGATATAATATTTAAATTATATTGGGGGTTGATTTTTTATTTTGACTTGATATAAGAACAAGAATGTAATATTTTTGAGGAAGAGCATCCTATAGATACAAGCATCCTGAAGATGCTAATGTAGACATCTTAAAGCATGTCTTTGTGCATTGTACTTTTTTCCTTCGTTGAGGTTTTTTTACTGGATTTTTTTCTTCCAAATTTTTTAACGAGGCAGTGTAAGTCACACCCACTTAGATTCCCGAAGAACCATATTCCTGAAAAATATTATTGTACTCTTTTCTTTTCTATAGATTTTTTTTAAAGGGTTTTTCCTTAGAAAAGTTTTTAATGAGGCAATAATTAAAGTAGGTATCCAAGGGAGAGTGTTGTGATTTAGATAGATCCAAATATGGATGCCCTTATCTATACCCACAACAACCTCTATCATATTCCCTCTATATATGTTATCAATGAGAAAAGGCTATGCACACATTCTTTCGGTCTACCAATTTCTTCTCTTTCTCTTCTGTTTTCACACCAATATATATATATATATATATATATATATATATATATATATATATATATATATGTTATCAATGAGAAAAGGCTATGCACACATTCTTTCGGTCTACCAATTTCTTCTCTTTCTCTTCTTTTTTCACACCAATATATATATATATATATATATATATATATATATATATATATATATATATATATATATATATATATAAAGAATATATAATGGCGGCTGAAACATCTAGGGCTCGATGATGATCCAAGGCACACAGCCGGAAGTCTCGGGAGGGAGGTGGACGACGGATGGACAACTGTGGAAATGAGGCCGGGGGGGAGGAACGAGAGGCTGAATCCGACGCAGGAAGGTAGAGTGCCAAAGTACGCTGATAAGGGTGGACTAGCAGGAAGGAGAGGAACTATCTGGGGAGCAAGAGGCTAGAGACTAGTCAGAGGGGTTTCTCCCAATAGGACGGCGTGATCCCGTCGATAAGGGAGACAATGAGACCAGCAGTTTCATCAAATATGGCAAAATTGGCGGTAGACAAAGTGAAGGCTCCGATGGGATCCCGATCGCCGGGAAGGTCATGGGCGGACTTCGTTCGCACAAAAGCACCGTCTGGACAGGGACTGATGCACTATGTTGCACCAAATCAGGTGGCCAATGGCTTACGGGCTTCCTTCTCGGAGGAGGATCTCGCGGAGACTAAAAAATATTGGAAGAATATAATTATACTGTACGTGTTAGGCAATAGACTATTCTATTCCCACATAAGGGCATATGTCGAGCGTGTATAGCGCCCGAAAGGTAGTATAGAGTTCTTCTCGCACAATAATGGGTTTTACTTTGTTCAATTAGGCATGCATGAGGATACGGAGTGGGTCATACAAGGAGGGCTTTGGACGTTCGACGGGAGGCTAATCATGATGAAGGCCTAGACGCCGGAGACAAGATGTGAGCGAGAGATTTTGCATTCGGTTCCAATCTGGATTAGGTTTCCCGAACTCCTACTCCTTTACTGGAGTGCACCAATGATGATGAAACTTGCTAGTTTGATCGGTAGACCTATTAAAGTAGATGAGAGAACCGCCTCAAGGGCAATAATAGGATTTGCTAGGGTGTTTGTGGAAATAGATGCAGTAGGATGTCATGCCCCGATCCGGGAAATCGCTCGTCCTCGCTAGATTTTACCCTAATCATCGTCCTTGCTGGGGCGTAATGCCGTACGAGCCTGGAATTGCGCTCATGCAAGGCAAGATAATAGGTTCATATAGTGTTTATTTCAAATTGATAACATAAGCAGCGGAAGAAAACATAGTATATAGTAAGAATCTCTCTTATTAATAATAAACTGAAGATTACAAAGGCTTGAATAGCCCAACTAAATGTGCCAACTGGCTACAACGCTCATGATCTCTCTCTAGGTCACAAAAGATTATATTGATCCATACATTGTGTCTCTTTATAGCCAATAAATAGTCTTCAGTCGAACATCTCTATATTGTAAGTCCAAACGCCAATGCAGTAGATCCTCTTGAAACGCTAAGGACTCCATGTCTCGGTGCGTCCAAGCCAAGCCCCACCCTGAGCCGAACATATCCTGAACCTATAAGCAAACTAGTGGGGGATTAGTACTTTCGTCCTCGCTGTACTGATCAAGACACACTCGCACCCAAACCAACACTAAGTACATTTAGTGAAACATACAAATATTTGGTAATCTTTCTATTTACCCTTACGGTCAGTTTCATGGTAATATTCAAGCATAACAACTCAATATAAATGTGTCCAATACTGTGTCCCTGCAGCAGATATAGTTAGACATAATCTGAACATATGTATAGTGATTCGTGCATGTTTCCGTCTCGTATTGCTTAGCCTGCAATCGTTAGAAATATGCATAACCAATCATACAATTCACGCAGCCAATTAACCAAACTTTGACATATGCATAAGGGTGGCAGGCCCTACACCTGCACCCAATCTAATCTCAGTCCATCGGCCCTATCTATATGAAGGTCACGGTGTTTCGTACCGTAATGGACTTGGCATCTTTATGTGTAAGCCTATGATCGCTCAAGTATGGATTGCTAGCCTAGTATCCGAAGGATCCCAAACTTACTGATATCATAGCTTATCACAACACTGGCCGGTCGTAACCCGTCCTAATGAAGTACGCCATAAATACCATACATAATTTCTTCCTAGGTCGAACGGTCCTGGTGCCGTGGTCGTAACCGTTCAAGGGAAGCCGCACCGGTGCACGGGCCATCCGAGTCTATTGACCATACAATATGCACAAGTAAACAAGTCATATCTTTCCAACCAATTCTACGTTCCATAAACATATTTCGTCATCTCTACCTCAAGTTCCATCGACATTATGTCCCAACACATCCGTATTAATGCACGACGCCCAATGGCTTAGACTTCTCGTATCTTATATCCAACGCGTTTCATTCATAAGTTATTCACATAACAGCAGTTCCGTAGAAATTGTGCCACAACTGCATACCTCGATGCATGAAGTATATCTTTTCATGTTATGACAGGTTCCGCGGTATTGCACCACAGCTTGTCCAATTTTTCTTACTTAGTCATTTGTAGCTTCCGTGCACAAAGACATAAATGCCATAATCAGTATTCTAGGCCTAGTGTTCAATGTTCTCGGAGTCGTACATGTGATGCACATCTCGATATTGCCTATCAATCCCTACCGTGACCCATACACTTGATGCACGTCGCTTTAATTATTCAAAGTTCAATGTTCTATCTTAATGTTCGACACATACTAAGACCTTTAATCGTTCGAGCCATGCTCGCTAACTCAATCACCATAATTGCATACAAGAGATACATTTTTATTAAGCGCGAAGGAGTAGGGAGAGAGAGAGAGTCAAGAACCCACCCACCTTAAGCCGATACGTCTTGTCGTTTCGTCGAGCTGATGCAGCTCAATTCCATAACTTGCTTGCACAGCTAACTCTCCTGACTTAGCTATTCTGTTGAACTATTCGACTGATTTGGCCTACCGTGCCCATGCCACAATCCATTACAGGATGAGGTTTTGGTTTTGTGGACAATTTAGCGAACAAGGCAAAATATCGACCCCTTATGATTCAGCGTAGAAGCGTAGCCTGCACACCAGGTCAATCGAAGTCAATACTTTGTTCAAACCAGACTTATACTTTGCATCGATTCGCATCGATACTTCATCGGGTCAACGCAATTTTTTGAGTCAATGACTCATCGTAATACACCGTACGGAGTAGGATATTACATAATATACCACTCAAAATAAGGTTCGTCCTCGTACTGAAACCAACACTCAATCCAAGTATTTCTCTAGATCGTTTCACGATCTCATGCCACTATCGTTTGAATCATACAACTTAGTTTAGATCATACACATATTTTAGGTGTCCCACCAATATATGCATTTCAGCCAAGCTGAGTTATAGGATATCGGGACAAAGCTAACAGGCTCGACTTAAATCCTCAAGCAACAGCTATTTCGTACTCGACTTGGTCAGATCTTAGCGTCTATTCCCAAAATACTTCTCGTATGTATTATTCCATAACACGTGATCATCTTCCAAACATTTCTGTATATAACTTAACTCAAAACTGTTACTTCGATCCCATAAGTTTCTCGTCGGCCATCTAACACATGCATTGCATTAAGTCGTTGTGCATTCGATCGCAACAATTTTCTGCAATGCCTGTTCGTCAAATCATTTTCTCTTTCTCGCACAACTCAAGTCTTTCATCTAATCGTTCATAATATTTATCCTCAACGACATGGACTAAGTCCAACATGTCTCAAATTCCTTTGCCTACCAGTCGCACTAAGCCTCGCACACCACTATTCCGATATGAATCATGTTCTCTCGCTCTATCAATGCATTATGTCTGGGGCTACCCCCGCTAGGTAACTTATCTAGACATCGTGCTTAATCGTTCTCCACACAAGAGGTCAACTTGAGTCTACGATGCTCAAAGGCAACAATCTTTCCAACCCAAGGTCTCTTACGATACGCCTATCTCCAATTTTTGATCGAATAGAAATTCCTTACTAACTTTTTGAATCATTCCCAACTAGTTCGTTTCATAACATAAATCATGCGCTCAACAACATAGCCTAACCGTTACTTAATCCGATCTACGACACAACTCTTAGGGTCGTTCTTCTATTTGTCGCTCTTGCGCATTGCAGAATTCTTGCAATCGCTTTACTGCATTACTATGCTAAGTATGTTTCTCAACATCTATTTGATCATCGACCAACTAAGTCTATTTACGTACTCATTCGATCGATCATAAATTTTTTAACCATATCTATCTAGTTGAAGGCTACTCGCTAACTTCCGAAACACGATACTCAATCGCTTAGACTTATCCTCAACATGTACTACATCATCCTTCATCCTCAACAAAATTTCTTATGTGACTTCATTGGTCATCCTATGGGACTTCAATATTCACTTGATTTGGCGGTCAAGTCTTCTAGGGTCATCTGCCGCGAAACTACGTTCGATAATTGAAGATCATCAATGAGGGACAGTTACTACGAACCATGCTATATCCTATCGTGGAGCCAAATCAATTCCCAACAATTCCTATGAGATTTTATCCAATCCGACGAAATTTACCAATCCACAATTTATCTATCCCCGCGCAACTGATGTGTCATTTACTGCTCGAATCAGTCATGCACTACCGTTAATAGTATCGCTAACTGAGCGATATTTATTCGTTTCGAGTTCGAGTCTATCTACCTACGATCAATATCTGACACACTCTATGCTTATCACAACAATCCTCAAATTCACCTTCGCATCAAACCACAAGTCTAAATCTAACTTGCCACGCCTTGTAAGTTCGACCATCCCCGCTGGACATGAATTACCATACCAACGCTCACGCGAAATAGTCATCCTAATCGACGTAACGCATGTACGAGGCTTGGTGTTACGATCGCACAAGACAAGAACGTCAACATAGTGGTTATCCACGAAGCAATCCAGACACTTTTGTTTTCATCCAAGTAATATCCATCCACTCTCAAATTCTTCGAAGCATTCATACCGTTATCATCCAAACTGCCATCAACTTAACTTGCATCTCATTCATCCAACAATAATGCTCGACACAAATTTTATTCAATTGATCAGAGTATCCCCGAGTTATTGTATATCGACTTTGATACGCCTCAATAACATCGTCGATATGCATAACTTGAACATCTTCCTCTCTCATAAGCTCCAATTGATTGCAATCACGGTTATCATCTGAACTTGAATACGAATCAAGTCTCGTACGCATCAAGATCCATCCTGTTGTAACTAACTATCATCATCGAGACACGATTTCCAATTCATATATCCATTCTCATATTCCTAACTCGTACTTCCAAATCGTGATATAGACTCATCGTGCTAGCTCAAATTCGTTTTGCATAATTACTTCGTACCTACTCAACTCGTTCCGAATAATTTTTGCACCGACTTAACTCAATTCTGACTGAGTCAACTATTTCCTCAATACAACATTCTTTTGCTATGCTCAGCCTATCGTTCGACTTATACTTAACGAATCCTCGTTCGACATATCATCCAAACGGCTTAACATAGCTATCGCTAAGTGGTATTATTGTATATACCATTAATAAATCAAGCCTATCGTTATCGATACAATACTTCGCTACACTGATCGCACAAGTAATATTGCATATACCACTCGAAATCGAGTCATTACTCGACTTTACACTCCGCATAGGTCTGACATCTATTTCAAGTTAACTATCCCGTGGCGATCTTTTCCGATCCCAGCTCCAGAGTTCGCTTACTCGAGTTGGCACAACATAATAGTCGTTCCTCCAAGTTTGACATTCATTCAAATCTAATCATGCCTTGGCGATCATGTCGATCACAAACGCAACATTCATTTATTCAAAGCCCAACGCAACGGCCAACATAAACGTTCACCTACTCAAATTCGACTAGCGACCAACTCGACTCGTTCAAATCGCTCCACGATTTCTCAATCCTATCATCGTAACTTGTGCAACGATTCCTTCTCGATACTCAAATCTACTACTCGAATCCGTTCGACGCGTGTGATGTTCATTTGCGTAATCATACCCAATGTAACATTCCGTAGCTCAACTTATTGTATCGACGCAACAATTTACGTGACGTGCTACACCAACACAACAAACCATTGCACATAGTACAACCAATATTTCATAACATTACTCCATCTATTCAACATATTCGCTATCCATTCGCATAGCCACATAACACGCATCGCCTCATATATCGACTCGTTGCACTTTGTGAAACCAACAACACGTATCTTTTCGCACTTCGTGCGACCAACAATACGTATCTCATTGTACTTCATGCAACCAACATTACCATATTCGTTGTACTTCGTGCAACCAAAGACTCGTAACTTTGTTGCACTTGGGAAACCAATATTTTATAACTCATTGCACAAATTCTCCAAGGTAACTCGGAGATAGCATAATAGTCACGACATACTTGTGGCAGACGCACGCACTTAATATAGACTTATTGTATGGAACATCCAATGTAGCATCGAGCAGATCCACGAGCCATGCGGTTGCAGAAATAACTTAGAGTCAACTAATTTCGATAGCGAAGAAACTGAGGGTCAAAGAGATTCGTTCACGATCCAGAGGATGGAACCGCTCTGATACCAACTTGTCATGCCTCGACCCGAGAAATCGCTCGTCCTCGCTAGATTTTACCCTAATCATCGTCCTCGTTGGGGCGTGATGCCGTCCGAGCCTGGAGTTGCGCTCGTGCAAGTCAAGATAACAGGTTCACATAGTATTTATCTCAAATTGATAACATAAGCAGCAGAAGAAAACAGAATATATAATAAGAATCTCTTTTATTAATAATGAATTGAAGATTATAAAGGCTTGAATAGCCCAACTGGATGTGCCAACTGGCTACAATGCTCATGATCTCTCTAGCTCACAAAGGATTATATTGATCCATACATTATGTCTCTTTATAGCCAACAAGTAATCTTCGGTCGAACATCTCCATGTTGCAAGTCCGAACGCCAATACGGTAGCTCCTCTTGACACGTTAAGGACTCAATGCCTCGGCGCGTCCAAGCCAAGCCCCGCCACGAGCTGAACATATCCTGAACCTGCAAGCAAACTAGTAGGGGATTAGTGCTTTCATCCTCACTGCACTGATCAAGACTCACTCGCACCCAAACCAACACTAAGTACATTTAGTGAAACATGCAAATATTTGGTGATCTTTCTATTTAGCCTTAGGGTCAGTTTCATGGCAATATTCAAGCATAGAAACTCAATATAAATGTGTCCAATACCGTGTCCCTGCAGCAGATACAGTTAGACATAATCTGAACATAAGCATAGTGATTTGTGTATGTTTTCGTCTCGTATCGCTTAGCCTGTAATCATTAGAAATATGCATAACCAACCATATAATTCACGCAGCCAACCAACCAAACTCATACATATGCATAAGGGTGGCAGGTCCTACGCCTGCACCCAATTCAAATCTCAGTCCACCGGCCCTATCTATATGAAGGTCACGGTGTTTCGCACCGTAATAGACTTGGCATCTTTATGTGTAAGCCTATGATCGTTCCAGTACGGGTTGCTAGCCTAGTATCTGAAGGATCCTAAACTTATTGATATCATAGCTTATCACAACACTGGCCGGTCCTAATCTGTCCTAATGAAGTGCACCATAAATACCATACATAATTCCCTCCTAGGCCAAATGGTCCCGGTGCCCCGGTCGTAACCGTTCGAGGGAAGCTGCACCCGTGCACGAGCCATCCGAGTCCATTGACCATGCAATACGTGCAAGCAAACAAGTCATATCATTCCAACCAATCCTACATTCCATAAACATATTTCATCATCTCTACCTCAAGTTCCATCGGTATTATGCCCCAACACATCCGTATTGATGCACGACGCCCAATGGCTTAGACTTTTCATATCTTATACCCAACGCGTTCCATTCATAAGTTATTCACATAACAGCAGTTCCGTAGCAATTATGCCATAACTGTATACCTCGATGCACGAAGTATATCTTTCTATGTTATGATAGGTTCCGCGGCATTACACCACAACTTGTCCTATTTTGCTTACTTAGTTATTTATAGCTTTCGTGCACAAAGACACACTTAACGCCATAATAAGTGTTCTAGGCCTAGTGTTTAATGTTCTTAGAGTCGTGCACGTGATGCACATGTCACGACCCGCACCCGCTTTTCGGATACGAGACGTGTCCAAGCCAGCCTACGCCGCAGAGTCGACGGTAGAACGCTGTCAAGCCCGCATGAAATATATGCTCAAAATACACAACATTTGCTGCTCATTCATAATTCTATATTTATTATAACATTTATAATTGAAGAAAATACAAGATTTTACAATTAATGAAAATGGTACAACTGTTTTCTATTTCTAGGTTGTCCTCAGCATACCCAAGCCTTCCCCAGTGCTACGAGTAATTACGGCTAAACCTAAAAAATGATGGTTTCCAGTCAGGAATGGAACAAGTATACAAACCGACGACAATACAAAACACAATAGAATTAACAAGACATGAAAATAGCATATAGAATATGAAAGCTAGTAAGAAAACTGATGACATAGCACGAAAGAGAAGTAAACAAGGAAAAACTAATAAAAGACATCTATCTAGGTGGTGTGAAATATCTGTTTCAACATGTGAACGGCTAGGGGGTAAAATTTGACTCACTGCACGTGTCGTGTGCAACTGCTATCGTTCAAGAATAGACATTTTGGGGATATTTCTGGATAGTCCACATATTTACTAAGATATTTCCCCTTCCGACTACTCCGTGTGACGAGCGTGTCAACAAGCAGCAAGATATATGTATAAACATGAAATGAAAAGACTACTATGAATCGGAAAGCAATCAGAAAGTGCACTTGCCTGAGGTCCTTAACTGGAGAAACCAATAACACTATACCACTCAAAGAGCCACAATTAGTCAACACATGCAGAAGTCTCCGGATGCTAAAATAAATAGTACCAAAGTTCTCAGAATAGTCAAATTAGCTAGAATTGCCTGCCCTTAAGTCCAATTCTGGACACACGGGTAAAACGGTAATTTCGGGCAAAAACGATGTCCGCCGTTAGACCTGCTTTGCACCGAAAAGCGTGCCACAGTCAATGGTCTCTAAAATCGTCAAACTATATGTCTATAGATCCAGTTTTCCGATACGAACCCAACCGTATGTCCAGAGTTGGATTCCGGCGGGCCGTGCACAAAATTGCCCGTTGTGTGGGACCGTAGGGCCCGCAAAACGACGTCCGATTCAACTGTCTCAGAATTGGACCAAACTTGGCATACAAGACCAGAAAAATGATAAGGTCCTGTTGGTGCAAGTTTCATCTCGATCTGATGAGCGTGCACAAAGTAATTGGAAAACTTGCAAAGAGGCCGATACGGGGAATTTCGACGGATACGCATCAAATTCGTCGCGCACACGCGACCAATTTGAATTCCGTCAAAGCCCATACGACCACGAAGCCGTTACGCAGCTTTCGACGCTTTCGGTTCGCGACCACGTCGCCCGGATTGGCGGAACGCACGTCGTGTGGAACGATTTCTAGTTTTTAACTATTTCGAAAACGGGTTTTTCGGCAAACTTTGAAATCAAATAACTTCCTACATACTCTACGAAAACATAGTCTATCAAATAGGTTGTAATCATGTATATGTTGTCTAAAAAGTTGTTCAAATAGAATCTCGAAGTCGTGCATGGGTTGGGAGAAAACTGTCCGTGAACTAGGGTCGTTGGACTGGTTCTTCTGTCCTGTTTGGGACAGATTTTCGTCAAACTTTGGTTCGATTTATCGGACAACGTAGCGCGTCTAAATTCAAAGTAATTGAAGGCGTTTGGATTCCTATATGTTGCGAACATACCAGCGGAAGAAAATCTCGAAATGATTCAACGAGCGCTGCACACGGTTGCGAAGAAGTAGGATCGTCGGTTGCCTTCGCTGTTGTCGCATCTGCTTTTCCTCATCGCCGGCACGCGCGTTCCAGGTCGTCTCCGGCCAGTGGCGGCTGCCCGCGGTCGCGCGCGCACGCATGGGGCGGCGCCCATGTCATGCCCCAGAACCAGAATACTGGAGAGCGGGGGAATAACTCAGCCAGCTACGTATTACGGGTAGATGAATACCGTATAATACGATCAATGTTGTCTAACCAGACGAGGGGGTGCATACTACATGAAAGTCTTACTTTGGTCACTTCACATCTATTGTCTCAATTATTCAAACAAGAAGCAAAAATAGAGAACATGTAAGATAAAGCAGTAAGGCGTCCCAAACGCTTAGTCAAAATGTTCTTGAGATCTGGCTTTACAAAACATAGCCAGATGGTATAATAACATATACACAATTGTTATCAGCTGTAGTCTGACTTAATTACAATCATGTAAAAGTAAGTGCAAGACAATCCGACTAACATGTCGGTGCCAAACGGCTAAGTATAAAGTAAATAACAAAACGAGCAGTGGAGTAAGGAACCCACTCGAGTCCTCCTGCGATCATTCCCCTAGTATTGACCATCTTGGAGGTAGAAGTAAGCTGGATCCTCGGGGACCGGCTCTAAATCTGGCCATGCAAACCCAGAGAGGTTAGACCTCTAATAGCAAGTACCACAAGGAAGGACGATATGAAGGATTAAACCAGTAAGTAAGAGAATATAATAATAGATCTCTGCTTTCCACTAGGATTCACATAACATCACGACACTTCGAACCAACCTCCCAACCAAATAAGGACAGAAGTTGGCCCGTCATGTCCTGACATTCTGATCATCTCAGTTAGGCAACAGAGTAGGTACAGTACACAAACAAATTATCTTGAACGGCCAATCAACTACTACGGCTTGCTATTGTGAGTCCTAAGTATCCTGGAATTATACAAATAGGGATTCCTCAGTTCATACTATGTGCGAGCAAGGCTAGTCTATCCAGTCAATCAATTGCGCCAATCATATAATTAGACGAGTCCCAGCGGGACGCCCGCCGTTAATATAGCATGTACAATTTAATAATATAAGCAGATACCGTTCCCTGCCCGTGTGACAGGTTTACAGTATCTGTGGGAACCAGCCGGCCTGTCGGGCACTACTAGTCCCAAGAGGGCTGCCATGTAAGAACTCGGAAATTCATTTTCTCCATGCAATCATTATTTTATTTAACTTAATAGCCTCTACGTTGAGTGAAGTCCCATGCCGTGGGTCATGTTCATTCAAATGAGTACTTTTGTATGGGGTACGATATGCGCAACTCTACAACGATACCCGTGCGGCTAGGTTGTAGGTCTTACATAGCGTAATACAACAATCAAGTCTAACCACGGAGTCATCATGCCTTGACCATAAAGTACACATGCTGTTTTGTAAGATAAATAAATAACTAAATAAATAAATAAATAATTTGAAGCCTGCATGTGCCTGTATGCCAATATTCGGGATCGGCTAATCAATTACAATAGTTCATAACATGAACGTGTCTCATTCAATCAATTCAATAAGACGACTAGCCAGTCTCTTAGTTCCAACTAGGAACGCATGATCAATTATTAGTTAATGTCACAATCATTATCAATGGTGACAAGGCATAAAAATCAAATAGTATTACATGGGGTCGAGTCAATAACTCTCAGGGTTTAACTCCAGTCATACTGGGTATCCATAAACCAATCAAGACACAAGGCGCATTCCACATAACAATCTGTATTAATGATATTAACATATCATGATTTTATCAAGTTCATGCCAAAAGGCGTAAGGATATAATAGAAGAATTATCATGCCACCATTAAATGAATAAGTTAAAGAACAAATAGAAACACCCAGGTCAGGAAGTCACGCCAACAAGTCTATGCTAAGGCCAAAAGTTACGCCAAGTCTAGTAGGTATGAGTGAGCGTGTAAACAGCGTGAGCGTGAAAAGTGATAAGAAATTCACGCACGCACGCACAGTGTGAGCGTAACTCAAAATTCACGTTGACATGTAAGAACGTGAGCGTGACTAAAAATTCACGCTGACACGTAAAGACGTGTGCGTGACTAAAAATTCACACACGCACGTAAAGACGTGAGCGTGACTAAAAATTCACGCTGACACGTAAGAACGTGAGCGTGACTGAAAATTCACGCTGACACGTAAGAACGTGAGCGTGACTGAAAATTCACGCTGACACGTAAGAACGTGAGCGTGACTGAAAATTCATGCTAACACGTAAAGACATGTGCGTGACTAAAAATTCACGCACGTACGTAAAGACGTGAGCGTGACTCAAAATTCACGCTAACACGTAAAGACGTGTGCGTGACTAAAAATTCACGCACGCACGTAAAGACGTGAGCGTGACTGAAAATTTATGCTAATACGTAAGAACGTGTGCGTGACTAAACCTTCGTTCTAGCCAGAAATGAAGTTCCCAGCCAGAAAGTACGCCAGGTTGGGAGATCAAAACCCATGGACAACCGAGAAGAACAAGCCAAAGAAATCAAAAATGCTAAGTACTAAACTCTCTCAGGATCGTGAGAGGAAGAGAAATGAACCATAAAAATGGTTCTCCAAGTGGAAGCAAGAAGCAAGATGTACTTGCCTACTGATGGGTTGGTGGAGAGAGTGATGAGGAAGAAGAAGAAGTAATGGTGAAGAATGGGGGTTATGAGGAGAGAGAAGGAGATGGGAGCTTAAATAGAAAGGGGGGTGGTAGGTGGGGTTCTATTGGGTCGGGTTCACTCGGATCCAACCAAGGCAACCCGAAAGCAAAGCAGAGAGGTTAAAAGCAAAAAATAAATGCAGGAATAAAATTACAGGAAATAAAATGCAGATAATTAATTAACATGAAATTAAAGGAATTTAAATATAGGATAATACATGATAAATACTAAATAAATATACATGAGTTGTACATGTATAAAAATACGCATTCTGGGAACGGGGAGTGACATCTCTACCAACCTTAAAAAAATTTCGTCCTCGAAATTTCAAATCCAAGCAGGTAGAAATATCGGAGCTAAACTAATACAAGCAATTCTAGTGAGCAAGCAATCATTTTACCATATCAAAAGCAAGTACTATATATGTAAATTCATCAATCCATGATATCAAGTAGCTCTACCCATAAGGTGACAAGCATGAAGAATCAGGACAATCAAGGTATACAGAAAGAGATATACCTTGTGAGTCAAACAGGTGTGGATACGGTGATCGGATATCATCCTCACGTTCCCACGTTGACTCTCCCAAGGAGTGATGACCCCAAGCAACACGGACAAGACTAATTGTTCGGTTCTTGAGTATCTTCGCTCTTCGGTCCAAAATGGATACAGGCTGTTCTTCGTAAGACAGGTTGGTACCAACAACCAGCTCAAAATGATCGAGGATATGACTTAGGTTCGATACATACCTACGTAATTGAGATACATGAAACACGTCATGTACCTCTCGTAACGAAGGCGGGAGGGATAAACGATAAGCAACATCGCCTATCCGATCAAGGATAACAAATGGGCCCATGTACCGTGGACTCAATTTCCTGCGAACGCCAAATCTAATGACCCCACGAGTAGGTGAGATCCGCAAGAATACGTGGTCCCCAACAGAGAACTCTAACGGCCTACGATGCTGGTCCGCCCAATGACGATGCCGGTCCTGCGCAACTCGAAGTCGCTCTCTAATTCCCTTAACCACTTCAACCGTCTGAACAATCATTTCTGGGCCTAACATCTTCCTCTCCCCGATATCATCCTATGCAAGCGGTGACCTGCACTTCTTACCATATAGTGCTTCGAATGGCACCATCTGGATACTGGCTTGATAACTATTGTTGTATGAGAACTCGACTAAGTGCAGGTGACTCTCCCAAGACCCTCCAAAATTTAGAGTGCAAGCTCGCAACATATCTTCCAAAGTCTGAATCGTTCTTTCTGATTGCCCATCCGTCTGCGGATGGTAGGCCGTGCTAAACCTTAACTTGGTACCCAGACTATGATGTAAGCTCTTCCAAAAATGTAAGGTAAAGCGGGTATCTCGATCCGACACAATACTGACAGGGACTCCATGCTGCCTGACTATCTGTTGCATATACAACTCTGCCAACTTTTCTGTAGATTGTCCTACTCTGAAAGAAAAAAAATGTGCTACCTTCGTAAGTCGGTCCACTATTACCCAAATAGCGTCCTTACCACTTTGTGATCTCGGTAAACCGGTCACAAAGTCTATTGTAATATGCTCCTATTTCCATTCCGGAATAGAAAGCGGTTACAATAACCCAGCTGGCCTCTGCTGTTCTGCCTTCACTTGCTGACATACCAAGCAACGGGAAACAAATCTAGCTATCTCCCTCTTCATCCCGTTCTACCAGAAATGCTGCTTGATATCTTGGTACATCTTGGTCCCTCTAGGATGAATAGAATACTGAGAACTGTGAGCTTCTGTCATAACCTCCTGTCTGATATCTCCACTAGGCACACATAGACGTGATCCAAACCTAAGTATACCATCTTCATGAATTCTTATCTCCTTCCTGAGTCCTGACTCACACTCTGCCCTAAGCTTCTGAATCCTTGGGTCTTGTGCCTGAGCTGCCTTGATTCTGCCTACCAAGTCGGATTGAACTTGCAGACTTGTTAGAACTCCTACATCACTAGGAAGTATAACTTCGATGCCCATCTCCTGTAGGTCTTCTAAGATATGCCTCTGTGTTGTCAACATAAATGCACCGCCTCTCCTGCTGAGAGCGTCTGCTACTACATTAGCCTTGTCTGGATGATACTGAAGCTCCACGTCGTAATCCTTAATCAACTCCAACCATCTTCTCTGCCTCATGTTTAGTTCCTTCTGAGTAAAGATGTACTTCAGACTTTTATGGTCTGTGTATATTTCCACTCGGTCACCATATAAGTAATACCTCCATAGCTTCAAAGCAAATACTACTGCCGCTAACTCCAAATCATGAGTTGGGTAATTCTTCTCGTGGTCTCGAAGCTGCCTAGATACATATGCTATCACCTTCCCATGCTGCATAAGGACACATCCAAGTCCTTTACCTGACGCATCACAATATACTGTAAAACCTCTGGGTCCAACTGGCAATGTAAGAATAGGTGTTGATATAAACTTCTGCTTCAAAGTCTCAAATGATGCCTGACATTCTGCCGACCAAACGAACGGTACATCCTTCCGGGTCAATCGGGTCATGGGTGCTGAAAGTCTTGCAAAGTCTGACACAAACCTTCTGTAATATCCTGCCAATCCCAAGAAGCTTCGCACATCTGCTACAGTCTTGGGTACTGGCCAACTTTCTACTGCTTTTATCTTCTTGGGATCTACTGCTACTCCAGCTCCTGATATGATATGACCCAAAAATGAAATATGATCCGACCAAAATTCACACTTGCTGAGCTTGGCATACAACTGGTTCTCTCTCGGAACCTGCAACACTTTCCTGAGGTGGTCTTCATGCTCCTCTTCACTAGCAGAGTATACGAGAATGTCGTCAAGAAAGACAACGACAAACTGGTCTAAGTATGGCATAAAGATACGATTCATCAAATCCATGAATATTGCTGGAGCATTGGTCAAACCAAACGGCATTACTAAGAATTCATAATGCCCATACTTCGACCTGAATGCTGTCTTGGGAATGTCCTCCTTCCGAACCCTCACCTTATGGTACCCTGAACGAAGATCTATCTTGGAGAAAACTCTAGCTTTGCTCAACTGATCAAATAAGTCGTCGATCCTGGGTAATGGGTACTTGTTCTTCACTGTTGCCGTGTTAAGCTTCCTGTAGTCAATGCACAATCTGGATGACCCATCCTTCTTCCCCACAAGTACCACTGGTGCTGCCCATGGTAACACGCTAGCTTGGATGAACTTCTTCTTCTTCAGTTCCTCTATATGCTGGTATACCTTGGCCTGCTCTGAATTCTCCATTCTGTAAACTCGATCTGAAATCGGTTTAGTTCCTGGTGCCAATTCTATACTGAACTCAATATCTCTAACCGGTGGTAGACCTGGGAGTTCTTCGGGAAATATGTCTAGAAACTCTTCAACTACCTTCTGAACTTCTTCCATTGCCATTATTACTTCCTGCTTTTACTGAGTTGCCTCTGATCTGACTAAGGTGAACCGCTTCATGCCTGGAATATCAAAAGATACACTCCCTCTACGACAATCTATTGTCGCATGACTGTCTTTCAGCCAGTCCATGCCTAAGATAACGTCAAAATTTCCAACAGGAAATTCTATCAACCGGGCGGATAAGAAATGCCCGCAAACTACAACGCTACATGCTAAAATAACTCTACTGACTCCTACGAGCCCATTACCTGTGAGTATATTCAACCTCCCTGGCAATGCCTCAAACTCCATTCCTAGTCGTGTCGCAAATTGTGCAGATATAAATGAATGAAATGCTCCCGAATCAAACAATGCTACTGCAGGATATGAGGCGACGAGAATGTTACCTGCCACAACATCTCCCGATGCCAATGCCTCCTCCAAGGACAGAGTGAATGCTTGCCCTCGACCTCCTTGCTGATTTCCATGCTGTGGCCTAGCCTGATGCTGTTGCTGGCCCCTTCCTTGATGATGCTGGGGTGGTCTATGCTGGTGTTGCTGCATCGGCGGCTCCTGCTGCCGAAACATCTGAGCATGCGGCATAAACGGACGCTGTGCCAACGGCCTTACTGCCACTGCTGGTCCTCGATACTGCCCTGCCCCTGGTGCTGGAAGAGCAGGAAACTGTTGTCCTGGTCCTCCTGACCTCGAATTCATGGGACATGTGGTAACCCGATGGTCTGGGTTTCCACATATCAGACACAGTCCATTCAATGTCCGATACACATCTCTAGTGTGTCCCATCTTTCCACAATAAGTGCAGCCTGCCGGAGGTTGCTGGTTATTCCTTTATTGCTGTTGCTGCTGTCTGGGTGGTGGTGCTGGTCCTCGTATCGCCACATCGTGGATACGAATGCCAGTGGATGGTGCTGTTGTTCGGGGCGCTACTCCCCCTTCTCCTTCAATCTGACTGTGGGATCTCTTCTGGCCCCCAGTCCTTACCGCAAGCCTCTGAATGGTGATCTCATGCCTTCGAGTTGCCGTCAATACTTCGTCAAAAGTTTGGTAATTGTGCCCCTCTATCAATTGCAAGAGTTTAAGATAAAACCCTTGCTGAAACCTCATGGCCCTCTGGCTCTCTGTTGCTACCATCTCTGGGGCGAATCTACTCAATCTGCAGAACTCCGCTGCATAAGCATCTACAGTCTTGCCGGCCTGCCTGAGGTTGATAAACTTCTGTTGTAGCTCAAACTGCGCCACAACTCCATAGTACTTGGTCTTGAATCTTGCAGTAAAATCGTCCCAAGCCATAGGACGTCTGATGCCCACTTCCTCTGATTCCCACCAATCACGTGCGAGATCCTGAAGTAACAACTTCACTAGATCCACACGTTCTTCTACCGGTACCTTAGCTGCTGTCAGAATAGCCTCAATATCCTTAAGCCATGCATCTGCTGAGATGGCATCCTCCGTGCCCTCGAAACGGCGGGGGTTGTACTTGCAAAACCTGGCTGATGCTCCTAAATCAGTCCTCACTCCTCTTTCCAAAGCCGTCTGCAGTCCTTGGTTGAGCAACACATTCTGCTCTTGTAGCTGAGTGTGCATGCGTTGCTGGGCCAACATCTGATGTTGCTGAGTAGCCATCATTCCTCTCATGATCTCCAGAAGGGCTGGTGTATCCACTTGGGTAGGTGGAACTATTGGTGGAGGTGGAACATCCGGATACTGCGATCCAGCTGCTGCTTCCACTATCACTTCTTCCTGGGTAGTCTCTTGAGTTAGTACTGGCCCTTGTTGCTGACCAGCATGGTCAGGTTGTCCATGTTGCCCCTGCTGTTGTCCAGCTCTGACCGATACGGACGAAGTGCCCCTAAGAAAAGGGACAAGGGAACAATCAAACAACCGGACATGAAGGATCAATGAAGTCAAAGGATACTGAAATGTCAAGCAAGGGTTGAGAATAACGAATCATGAGATCAAGGGGGAAACACGTGTGATTGAGACATCCTATAAATCAAAACACCCCACAAGTCTGAAATCAGACCTGCATGGGCCACCACTAAAACCTTATCACGCCCCAGAACCAGAATACTGGAGAGCGGGGGAATGACTCAGCCAGCTACGTATTACGGGTAGATGAATACCGTATAATACGATCAATGCTGTCTAACCAGACGAGGGGGTGCATACTACATGAAAGTCTTACTATGGTCACTTCACATCTATTGTCTCAATCATTCAAATAAGAAGCAAAAATAGAGAACATGTAAGATAAAGCAGTAAGGCGTCCCAAACGCTTAGTCAAAATATTCTTGAGATCTAGCTTTACAAAACATAGCCAGATGGTATAGTAACATATATACAATTGTTATCAGCTGCAATCTGACTTAATTACAATCATGTAAAAATAAGTACAAGACAATCCGACTAACATGTCGGTGCCAAACGGCTAAGTATAAAGTAAATAACAAAACGAGCGGTGGAGTAAGAAACCCACTCGAGTCCTCCTGCGATCATTCCCCTAGTATTGACCATCTTGGAGGTAGAAGTAAGCTGGATCCTCGGGGACCGGCTCTAAATCTGGCCATGCAAAACCAAAGAGGTTAGACCTCTAATAGCAAGTACCACAAGGAAGGACGATATGAAGGATTAAACCAGTAAGTAAGAGAATATAATAATAGATCTCTGCTTTCCACTAGGATTCACATAACATCACGACACTTCGAACCAACCTCCCAACCAAACAAGGACAGAAGTTGGCCCGTCATGTCCTGACATTCTGATCATCTCAGTTAGGCAACAGAGTAGGTACAGTACACAAACAAATCATCTTGAACGGCCAATCAACTACTACGGCTTGCTATTGTGAGTCCCAAGTATCCTGGAATTATGTAAATAGGGATTCCTCAGTTCTTACTATGTGCGAGCAAGGCTAGTCTATCCAGTCAATCAATTACGCCAATCATGTAATTAGACGAGTCCCAGCGGGACGTCCGCCGTTAATATAGCATGTACAATTTAATAATATAAGCAGATACCGTTCCCTGCCCGTGTGACAGATTTACAGTATCTGTGGGAACCAGCCGGCCTGTCGGGCACTACTAGTCCCAAGAGGGCTGCCATATAAGAACCCGGGAATCCATTCTCTCCATGCAATCATTATTTTATTTAACTTAATAGCCTCTACGTTGAGTGAAGTCCCATGCCGTGGGTCATGGTCATTCAAATGAGTACTTTTGTACGGGGTACGATATGCGCAACTCTACAACGATACCCGTGCGGCTAGGTTGTAGGTCTTACATAGCGTAATACAACAATCAAGTCTAACCACGGAGTCATCATGCCTTGACCATAAAGTACACATGCTGTTTTGTAAGATAAATAAATAACTAAATAAATAAATAATTTGAAGCCTGCATGTGCCTGTATGCCAATATTCGGGATCGGCTAATCGATTACAATAGTTCATAACATGAACGTGTCTCATTCAATCAATTCAATAAGACGACTAGCCAGTCTCTTAGTTCCAACTAGGAACGCATGATCAATTATTAGTCAATGTCACAATCATTATCAATGGTGACAAGGCATGAAAATCAAATAGTATTACATGGGGTCGAGTCTATAACTCTCAGGGTTTAACTCCAGTCATACTAGGTATCCATAAACCAATCAAGACACAAGGCGCATTCCACATAACAATCTGTATTAATGATATTAACATATCATGATTTTATCAAGTTCATGCCAAAAGGCGTAAGGATATAATAGAAGAATTATCATGCCACCATTAAATGAATAAGTTAAAGAACAAATAGAAACACCCAGGTCAGGAAGTCACGCCAACAAGTCTATGCTAAGGCCAAAAGTCACGCCAAGTCTAGTAGGTACGAGTGAGCATGTAAACAGCGTGAGCGTGAAAAGTGATAAGAAATTCACGCATGCATGCACAATGTGAGCGTGAAGGGAAATTCATGCACCCAATCGTGAGCGTGAAAAGTGATAAGAAATTCACGCACGCATGCAAAGACGTAAGCATAACTCAAAATTCACGCTGACATGTAAGAACGTGAGCGTGACTAAAAATTCACGCTGACACGTAAAGACGTGTGCGTGACTAAAAATTCACGCACGCACGTAAAGACGTGAGCGTGACTAAAAATTCACGCTGACACGTAAGAACGTGAGCGTGACTGAAAATTCACGCTGACACGTAAGAACGTGAGCGTGACTGAAAATTCATGCTGACACGTAAGAACGTGAGCGTGACTGAAAATTCACGCTAACACGTAAAGACGTGTGCGTGACTAAAAATTCACGCACGCACGTAAAGACGTGAGCGTGACTCAAAATTCATGCTAACACGTAAAGACGTGTTCGTGACTAAAAATTCACGTACGCACGTAAAGACGTGAGCGTGACTGAAAATTCACGCTAACACGTAAGAACGTGTGCGTGACTAAACCTTCGTTCCAGCCAGAAATGAAGTTCCCAGCCAGAAAGCACGCCAGGTTGGGAGATCAAAACCCATGGACAACCGAGAAGAACAAGCCAAAGAAATCAAAAATGCTAAGTACTAAACTCTCTCAGGATCGTGAGAGGAAGAGAAATGAACCATAAAAATGGTTCTCCAAGTGGAAGCAAGAAGCAAGATGTACTTGCCTGCTGATGGGTTGGTGGAGAGAGTGATGAGGAAGAAGAAGAAGTAATGGTGAAGAATGAGGGTTATGAGGAGAGAGAAGGAGATGGGAGCTTAAATAGAAAGGGGGGTGGTAGGTGGGGTTCTATTGGGTCGGGTTCACTCGGATCCAACCAAGGCAACCCGAAAGCAAAGCAGAGAGGTTAAAAGCAGAAAATAAATGCAGGAAAATTACAGGAAATAAAATACAGATAATTAATTAACATAAAATTAAAGAAATTTAAATACAGGATAATACATGATAAATACTAAATAAATATACATGAGTTGTACATGTATAAAAATACGTATTCTGGGAACGGGAAGTGACAGCCCAGGTGTGGGGGGTCGGCGGGGCACTGTTAGGATTAGGGTTTTTTGTGTTTTTCCTTCTCTCGATGCAGTTATGCTCATCCGGCTTCAAAGCCAGGGGTCGGGCTCGGGATATGCTCCTCCACTGTTGGGCTTTTGCCCAGGGGTGGCTGGGCTCTGCTCTTTGTGGTTTTTTTATTTATTTCATTGATCAATCAATAGTTTTTGTATAAAAGCTCTACATGGTTGGCCACGTTATAGGTGACCAAGTGAAGTGAAGTGTGCACGTGAAGCTAATAGCTGATGGCAACCAACTACAACTTGGACTAAGCTGATGTATAATTGCGTGCATGTATGTTGTTGTTGCAGCACTTGCAACTAATATATATTGGAATGAATTGGATTAAATTTCAATTCAGTTCAAACATTCATTTTATTCCAATTCAATTCAATTCACTACTATACTATATAATCATAATAATAACAGAGGCCACCACCATTTGCACTTGTTGCTTTAGGCAATGGTACAAGTCATATTTGGAGGGCAGAGTGTTTGGTGTGTACATATTTTTCTTTTCCTTGTGAAAGTGACAACACTCCTGTTAGCTGGTAGGATTTGGGCCAACTCAAAGAGATTGCAACCGGGTTCAGCTGTTTAGGGCTGGGTCTGGGCTGGCTTGCATCCTCTATATTAAGATATATATAATTCTATATATATCTATATATACACACCTATACATATTTATAAATATACGTATACATATATAAATACTTATATATATACATATATCTATATACACATATATATTTATTTTTATACATATATATATATATATATTCACACACATATAATAAGTAATATCTATATACACACTTCTATACTCCTATATATACATATGTACTTTATTCTTTTTTCCATATTTATTTATGCACACATACACCTTCATATATAATATGTTTATTTGACAGAAAAAAATATACAAATATTAATAATAATTTCCTCAACAACATAATAATAATAATAACAATAATATTAATAATAAAAATAATAATAAAAATGTTTTTGAAATTTTTGGGAAGGGAAGCTACAGCACATCTTGATATTGCTTATCACTGTTCTATCATCACCGCCCTACCGCGACCCGTACACTTGATGCACGTCGCTTCAATTGTTCAAAGTTTAATATTCTATCTTAATGTTCGACACATGCTAGGACATTTAATCGTTCGAGCCACGCTCGCTAACTCAATTGCCATAATCACATACGAGGGATACATTTTTATTAAGCCTAAAGAAGTAAGGAGAGAGAGTCAAGAACCCATCCACCTTAAGCCGATACGCCTTGTCATTTCACCGAGCTGATGCGGCTCGATTCCATAACTTGCTTGCACAGCTAACTCTCCTGACTTAGCCATTCCGTTGAACTATTCGACTGATTCGACCTACTTTGCCCATGCCATAATCCATTGCAGGGCGAGATTTTGGTTTTGCAGACACTTTAGCGAACAAGGCAAAATGCCGACCCCTTATGATTCAGCGTAGAAGCGTAGGCTGCACACCAGGTCAATCGAAGTCAATACTTTATTCAAACCGAACTTATGCTTTGCATCGATTTTCATCGATACTTCATCGGGTCAACGCAACTTTTCGAGTCAACGACTCATCATAATGCACCGTGCGGAGCGGGACATTACATAAGAGATCTACCGCCCATATTGAATATAAAGTCCCACCAGGAGATGTATTTATGCAACAAGTTGAATACGAGTCGGTGCAGTCGATGTGCCCTCACTGCAGGTAATCTGGGTACCCTCCAAAAGAATGCAAGGTTGGAGATGATTTGGTCGGAGTGCGACAAGAAGGTGGTATGCATACTGAGGGCTCCAGGGAAAAGGAATGAGTGGCGTTTGTTGCCAAAGACGTAGATGGCAGGGAGGTTGCTAGTAGGACGGAGGATCGAAACTTGAATCCAAATGAAGGGATGGAGCTCGAGCTGGACATCAGATTGGATAGGATACCGATGTAAAACGAACCTCAAGGAGACCAGAAAGAGGATTGGTCGACGTTCGGTGGATTAGCAGGACAAATGGTTGTCTTCCAATCTCAGCGTATCAAGTCCTCGCGAGGTAGAGGGACTGGCAAGGACGGTACGGTTAAAGAAGAGGTTCATAAGAACACAGGAGCATCGTCCTATACACATCATACAGTTGAGGGAGGGAGTCGAAAACGATATGCTGGAGTGACTTGGAAGATTCTGTAACACCCAGTTTTCCAAATAAGGGTAATTTTGAACTTTGTAAAAGTTTATTATTTAATAATAGGATTTATGATTTATAAAAAAATTTAATTAATTTAATACTATTTAAAATTGGTGAATTATAATTTTGATGTGTTAGCTAGTGAACTCTAGAACTGTTGAGCCTAGAGACTAACCATGACCATGGGGGACCTAACCATGTGATTAGAATAACTATTTACAACTTTTAGTCTAAGGGTATTTTGGTCATTTTGTGACTTTTAAATTATTTAGGATTTTGATTACTTGGTTAATTTTAGATTATTTTAATAATATTTAAATTGATGTATTATAATTTTGGTTATTTTTTATATTTTAATATTTTAGAAAAATTTTATATTTTTAATATTGTTTTTATTGGATTTGTTTAGTCGGGTTTGAGTTTCGTCTTGTTCTGACTTGTATTGTGATCCGGGTAGCTTAAACTCTAGATGGGACCCAATATTAAGTTAAGCATGGCTCACAAGACCCAACATTTAAGTTAGTTAATTAAACTAATTTTTATCATGTTAGAATGGTTAAGTTAGAGACTCAAAACTAGATCATTTTGACCCCAAACTTGAACCTAGTCTAGACTTAACCATATGAGACTAGAGAGGGGCAATTAGGACATTTTCCATTAGCCCTAATGGACACTTTATGGCAGCCACCTTTAGGGGAGAATGATTCATTTCATTCATTACAATCTTGCCTCTTTTATTTTCCTTTTGTTCTTTCCTAATTTTAGAGAGCCTTCCCATTGATTTGATCTCCAAATCAAATCATTCCTTCACCAAACCTTCCCTCAATCATTCACATTCTCCAAGGAAAGGGTGCTACCAAGGATTGGAAAAGGAGTGCAAGGAGGAGTTTTTACTTTGAGGGATCTTCTTATCGGAGCCGTGTCCTAAAGAATTTTATTGGGATTCCACTCCCAATAGGTAAAACCCATCCTCTAAATCGATTTCCTTTGCATATAAATTAGTTTTAAATCCGTAGAATCCATCCTCATGCATGTATCCCATTTAGATTCAAATTTGAGGCCATTTGGAGCTCTCTTGAGAATTTTAGATATGTGTCTTGTGTCCTACTTGATAGATCCCAAATTAGGACACCCCATGTGTATGTATGTATGATAATAGTTTAAATAGATATTTAAATTCAGTTTTAGAATGGTTAGAGAGTGGATTGATCTTAGTTAGGATGGTTAGAATGAGTTTCATTTGGATACCTATGTTTGTATCTAAGTATCTTGGCCTATATGTGTTCTTTTGTCCAAAATAACTCAAATTCGTCATAATATTTATCCACGTTTTTATTAACCAAAGCAACTTAGAAATGTCATAACTTTAGCTTAGAACTCGATTTATCTTTCGTTTTTTTTAAAAGAACCATATCGAAGTTAGCTTTCCAAATATATATTTTAATAAGACAAATTCTTTCTGTAACTTTCTGTAGAATTATTTGAGTTTCAGCTGTATGAAAGACGAACGTGTTTCGATATTTTTGCGATTTCGGGAGCTTTCGGACACGAAAATATGATCCGTTTAGAGTTTCGAAAAGCTAACACGAAGGGCTACAACATACTTTAATCCTAGAATTTAGTAGAGGCCCAATTGGTACAGTATTAGTTTTAAGTAGAAGAGTAAATATACGATATATGCATTTTGTGTAACCTATGAGCCTATGTAGTATAGATATTAAATAAATATAGAGTATGTAATACATGATATGTTAGATGAATGAAATAATATATATATATGATATATATCCCCTTTACATTAATGTATATATATGGTTGAATGCAAGCATGTAGAAATTCAATTAATATAATGTATGTAAGCAATGCATAAATGCATGAATGAAAGAATGATATACAACGTATGCATGAAAGTATATAATGAATGCTAGATATGAATGCAAGGTATACATGTAATGATAGATATGAATGCATATATATAAATAATATAATACAATATATAATGATAACATGTATGGTAATGTAGAATATATGATGCAAGCATGTATATGTCTACTGTTTCCCTTTTTCTTACATTTTTCCTTCCCTTTTCATTTCAGTTTTTCTTCATTTTTCTTCTTCTATTTTTACATGTTGCATACAATGTATATAATGTATAGATGCATGTAAGTATGTAATATGCATGAATGACATGTATGTAATGAAAATAAGTATATGCATGCAACTTAATGATATGTGAATGGATATAATGCATGAACTGAAGTATGCATGTATATGAGATATGAATGAATGATATATATATTTGTTAAGGTAATATAATGTATGTATTCACATATATTTTGACTTAAATATATGAGTTTGTATGCATATATTATATGTATGCATTTATGCAGGAATGAATATAATATAATATAGAGTATGCATATATGAATATAATGTATGCAAGTATATAATGTATTCAAATATGTATATATGCATCTATGTAGGTATGTATAGGTGCATGAATGAATGCAAGTATGCATATGTGATATGTATGTAGGCATGTATGCAATGTATGTACGTATACATGATATGTATGTATGCATGTATGCAATATAAGTATGTATGTATGCATTTCTATAAACTAAGTTAACCTATAACCTTTCACACATATGCATTCATACACCCTTTGACACCATGTATCCCATGTCACATACACCTACCTATCACTAAATTTGAGAGCATTAACACATACCCTTTCACACACATGCCAAACACATACACACTCACTTACTCTTCTACCTCTCTTTCTCTATATATATATGTATGTGCTTATATATATAGCTTTTCTATATATATCTATGTATATGAATAAGTGAATATGAATAATATATATACATTATATGACTAAGTTGTGTGCCTTGTTAGCTTATGGTTTAGTTTTATACTTGGTTTAACAAGTGACTTAGGCTATGAGTTAGTAGCTATCTTGGATACTTGATTTGTATATACTTAGTTTGTTTAGACCTAGAATTGACTAACTTAGACTAGTTGACCATAGTTGACTAGAGTTGACCTAGTTTGACTTTGTAGTTGATCAGAGTTGACCAAGAGTTGACTTGACCTTGATTGACTTAGACTCATGTAGATTGCATTATAATTTTAATTACCATATAAATTGAACTCTTTATAACCTATGTTGCTATAACTAGGACTCTGTGACTCCAGTTGGCCATCTTTTCAATCAGCTGTTTAGGTATCAGACGAGTACATTCTCTGAGATTTTCATACCTGTCTGGACTATATTCTTGCTCTAGATTACTTTACTTGATGCTGACACGTATCTTCGCGGATTAGTACTATATGGATCCTTTCCTGAGATGTTATCCCTCTACGGGTGCATCGGGTATTTTGTGTTCATGTACGTTATCATGTGCATCAGGTACTCCTTGTACTCGTACTAAGTTCATGTATTCACATGTTCTTATGTGCCTTTATGTACTATCATGTGCCTCATGTACTACTCATTACATGAGTTCACATATCTTTAGCTGTATTCATGTGCCAATAACGTAACTTGAATGGATCCTTGTGTATTGATTGGGGTGGGGTGAGTAGAATTGGTTATGTGATCATTATCCCCAGTAGGTATTTATGTGCCTCTCAGTAGGTATTCATGTGCCTCTTAGCTGTATTCATGTGCCTCTTAGTTGTATTCATGTGCCCCTAAGCCATTTATATAATCATATTGTACTCTAAATCACTTAGCCACTTACAGTCTTTACTTATCATGTACTTACTTTCAGTTATAAAATATCTCCTGTTTTCCTGTACTTCCTTTTCAGCATTTTCTGTATTTTACTCTATTGCATGATTTATACTCCTAACTTGTTATGAACTGTTTTGAGAGATATGTGCTCGTTCCCGTCCTGATTAGACCTGTTAAAAATTTTACAGAGGACGAGGAGGAGGCCTGCTTAGATACTTCTATGGGACAGCCTTAGAGGACACTTGTGATCCGGACTTCAGTCGGATCCCTTAGCTGTAGAGACTGTTGCTCCATAGATATCTTATCTTATTTCTTGTATTGGAGATTGAGTTGTTATTTGGATCTGTATTATTTCTGGTTGTCAGTGGAGTTTATCTAGACACTTAGCTTTCTCTCTGTTTGTATTTCCTGTGGATTTGGATCTTGCATCTTTTATATTATTCTATCTTATCGTATTCTACCTTAGATGTGATTGAGATATATTCTGTTATGTCACCCCCATTCGGGGAGTATAAC
The DNA here is from genome assembly GCA_029216955.1 of Iris pallida. Lineage (NCBI taxonomy): Eukaryota > Viridiplantae > Streptophyta > Magnoliopsida > Asparagales > Iridaceae > Iris > Iris pallida. Next base: position 14,868,021 of record JANAVB010009198.1, on the reverse strand, counting down.
TGTTATTACCTTAAATTGTTAGATGTTGTGACCTAGGACAGCGTTCTACCGCCGACACTGCGGCGTAGGCTGGACGTGCCCACGTCTCGTGCCCTTACTCTAGGGTGCGGATCGTGACACATTTTTAGTGGTGGCCCATGCAGGTCGAGTTTATGTAGTGGTATTCGAACTAGAGTATCACTACAGCCTGCAGTAGGATTAGGATATATTTTTTTGAAGGTACTCAATCACAGTTAGGACTCCTTGAGAGATTCCTGAGACGACCCTTGAGAATCTTATTTAAACTTCAATTTGAAATCCTTTCCCTTGTTTTGTTCGCTCTCACTCCTTGATTATTGAATTTGATTTTGTTGGATCGTTGTTGATTTTGATTTTCCTATCGAGATGAATTTTATGGCCTGAGTTACGATATTTTCTGATAACATATGTTGACGGGAATACAGGGATGGTAAAACGTCTACTTGATTATGGAACCTGTAGTTTATCGCAGCCATATTAGCTGGCGTGGCAGAAACATAGGGACCTGACTTCGGATGTACGTATCTTGGTTATGAGATTTGGAATTTCTTGCAGCTATACTAGTCGGCATAGCGAGAATTTCAGACGACATGATTATAGAGGTGCATGCCCCAGTTATGGAATCTATCGTTTATCGCAACCTTGCTTACTGGCATGGCGAGGGCTCTGAGTATCATGATTTTGGACAGACGCATATGATTATCAGATTATATCTTGAGAAGGTTTTTAAACATATCATCTCTATCGTACCATTCTGTTGTTATAAATTGTATTCCATCATCAAATAACTTAGGAGTAGAAGTATAAGTAGGAGTAGCTTAGCTGTTATTATAAATCTAGTGTAACTTCTTGCTATAAATTTTTTTTCCTAATACAATGAATCGATGATTTTGCTAGACCTTAACTTGGATTTGATATTATAGCTCTGGTTTCAAAATGGTTCCTTCTTTTAAACAGATAAGCAGAACAGATTTTATCATTATTTCCTTCTTGCCATTATTTCTTGTATTACCTTAAAATATATATATATATATATATATATATATATATATATATAGTGGACACAGATACTTGCCTGACACGTATACATGCTACACTTGATTACCAACCTATCTAAATGCATATTAATATGTTTGATGTTAATTTCTCAAAATCCCAATATTTCTAATATAGTACAGTATCAGTGACTAGTTCTCTGTTTTCTAGATTAAATTCATAAATTAAATATAAATTTCATGTTATTAGTCGTTGTTTACATCACTGCACATATATGTTATATACAGGGTTTCAAGTTTTAAAGAAATTGGTTGAGTTTTGTGTTTGAATTTGTCAAATCTGAGACTGTGCATATTAACCCTTTAAGCCTGAATTCTAAGTGATTAGTCAATTTGCAGTTTTTTTTAAATATAATGTTTTGAGCCGTATACATTGTTGCATGTAGGGATATAATGTTAGATTTCATACTCTTACATATTAGGTTGTGGTTGTGGTAAACGTTGGGTTGGTTTTGATGTTCGAATTTCTCCAAAATTCTGAAAATTGAATACATGTTAACATTTTTACATTGCTTTCAAATGTGTAGTTCAATTTCGGATTAATATGTAATGTTGAACTAAACTGAATGATTGAACCCTTCATTTCAAGTTTTAACCCATGTACACTTGACACTCTACAATAATGTTCACAACTGCCATGTAAACCTAACCCTTCATCTCTATGTTATGTTCATAAATCTATACAGATATATATATATATATATATATATATATATATATATATATATATATAGTTTATGCATACATGTTATAATGTATATAGATACATAATAAAATCTATACCTCTCTATACATATAGATATACATATAGATATACATATATATATATGGTTAGCCATGCATGTTATGAGTAAATAGCTTGTGCCTTGTAGACTGTTTAACCAATATGCCATGAATAGTGTAACTTAATAGCTATTGTTTTGAGACCTAAATCCTCCTATACACTTTCATGTATATTTCATACACATAAGCCTACTATCTAACCATATGAACATGTCCACATGCACCCATACACACACTAACCACATAACCTTTACATAATGCTAGCTTTTTCCTCTCTAACGCTCTATATATATATATATATATATATATATATATATATATATATATATATATATATATATATATATATATATTGTGATTGGATTTCAATGCAATTGACTTTCATTCTTTAACTTTTGATTTTGATTTTTCTTTGAATAGTACCCCTTTATAGATAATTGGTAGTTATCTTATTTTACTTTTTGATAAGTACCAGTTTTCATATAGGATGGTAGACTGCCTTACAGTTTTGATGATTTATTATTTCTGTATCTTTTTCAGTTTAACACCCCTGATTGCTTGTATGTTTTGATACCCTATGACCGCTTTGGTTTAGCATGACTAGTATACCTAGATGAGACTTTCACTACCACCGTATGCCATGACCCTGTATGTCGTCCTTTTAAAATCGTATGATTTGTTTAAGTTCTGAGACTTTGATTGTGGGGATTTGACCTAGAAGGAGTATGAAAATTTTAATTTCGAGGACGAAATTTTTCTAGGGGGTAGGATTGTAACACCCAGTTTTCCAAATGAGGGTAATTTTAAACTTTTGTAAAAGTTTATTATTTAATAATAGGATTTATGATTTACGGGAATTTTTAATTAATTTAATACTATTTAAAATTGGTGAATTATAATTTTGATGTGTTAGCTAGTGAACTCTAGAACTGTTGATCCTAGAGACTAACCATGACCATGGGGACCTAACCATGTGATTAGAATGACTATTTACAACTTTTTAGGCTAAGGGTATTTTTGGTCATTTTGTGACTTTTGAATTAATTAAGATTTTAATTAATTGGTTAATTTTAGATTATTTTAATAATATTTAAATTGATGTATTATAATTTTGGTCATTTTTTATATTTTAATATTTTGGTAAAATTTTATATTTTTAATATTGTTTTTATTGGATTTGTTTAGTCGGATTTGAGTTTCGTCTCGTTCCGACTTGTATTGTGACCCGGGTAGCTTAAACTCTAGATGGGACCCAATATTAAGTTAAGCATGACTCACAATACCCAACATTTAAGTTAGTTAATTAAACTAATTTTTATCATGTTAGAATGGTTAAGTTAGAGACTCAAAACTAGATCATTTTGACCCCAAACTTGAACCTAGTCTAGACTTAACCATATGAGACTAGAGAGGGACAATTAGGACATTTTCCATTAGCCCTAATGGACACTTTATGGCAGCCACCTTTAGGGGAGAATGATTCATTTCATTCATTACAATCTTGCCTCATTTATTTTCCTTTTGTTCTTCCCTAATTTTAGAGAGCCTTCCCATTGATTTGATCTCCAAATCAAATCATTCCTTCACCAAACCTTCCCTCAATCATTCTCATTCTCCAAGGGAAGGGTGCTACCAAGGATTGGAAGAGGAGTGCAAGAAGGAGTTTCCACTTTGAGGGATTTTCGTATCGGAGCCGTGTCCTAAAGGATTTCATTGGGATTCCACTCCCAATAGGTAAAACCCATCCTCTAAATCGATTTTTTTTGCATATAAATTAGTTTTGAATTTGTAGGATCCATCCTCATGCATGTGTCCCATTTAGATTCAAATTTGAGGCCATTTGGAGCTCTCTTGAGGATTTTAGATATGTGTCTTATGTCATACTTGATAGATCCCAAATTAGGACACCCCATGTGTATGTATGTATGATAATAGTTTAAATAGATATTTAAATTCAGTTTTAGAATGGTTAGAGAGTGGATTGATCTTAGTTAGGATGGTTAGAATGAGTTTCATTTGGATACCTATGTTTGTATCCAAGTATCTTGGCCTATATGTGTTCTTTTGTCCAAAATAACTCAAATTCGTCATAATATTCATCCACGTTTTTATTAACCAAAGCAACTTAGAAATATCATAACTTTTAGCTTAGAACTCCGATTTATCTTCTGTATTTTTTAAAAGAACCGTATCGAAGTTAGCTTTCCAAATATATATTTTAATAAGCCAAATTCTTTCTGTAACTTTCTGTAGAATTATTTGAGTGTCAGTTGTACGAAAGACGAACGTGTTTCGGTATTTTTGCAATTTTGGGAGCCTTCGGACACGAAAATGCGATCCGTTTAAAGTTTCGAAAAGCTAACACGAAGGGCTACAACATACTTTAATCCTGGAATTTAGTAGAGGCCCAATTGGTACAGTATTAGTTTTAAGTAGAAGAGTAAATATACGATATATGCATTTTGTGTAACCTATGAACCTATGTAGTATGGATATTAAATGAATATAGAGTATGTAATACATGATATGTTAGATGAATGAAATGATATATATATGATATATATTCCCTTTACATTAATGTATATATATGGTTGAATGCAAGCATGTAGGAATGTAATTAATATAATGTATGTAATCAATGCATAAATGCATGAATGAAAGAATGATATACAATGTATGCATGAAAGTATATAATGAATGCTAGATATGAATGCAAGGTATACATGTAATGATAGATATGAATACATATATATAAATAATATAATGCAATATATAATGATAGCATGTATGGTAATGTAGAATATATGATGCAAGCATGTATATGTCCATTGTTTCCCTTTTTCTTATATTTTTCCTTCCCTTTTTATTTCAGTTTTTCTTCCTTTTTCCTCTTCTATTTTTACATGTTGCATATAATGTATATAATGTATAGATGCATGTAAGTATGTAATATGCATGAATGACATGTATGTAATGAAAATAAGTATATGCATGCAACTTAATGATATGTGAATGGATATAATGCATGAACTGAAGTATGCATGTATATGGGATATGAATGAATGATATATATATTTGTTAAGGTAATATAATGTATGTATTCACATATATTTTGACTTAAATATTTGAGTTTGTATGCATATATTATATGTATGCATTTATGCAGGAATGAATATAATATAATGTAGAGTATACATATATGAATATAATGTATGCAAGTATATAATGTATTCAAATATGTATATATGCATCTATGTAGGTATGTATAGGTACATGAATGAATGCAAGTATGCATATGTGATATGTATGTAGGCATGTATGCAATATATGTATGTATACATGATATGTATGTATGCATGTATGCAATGTAAGTATGTATGTATGCATTTCTATAAACTAAGTTAACTTATAACCTTTCACACATATGCATTCATACACCCTTTGACACCATGTATCCTATGTCACATACACCTACCTATCACTAAATTTGAGAGCATTAACACATACCCTTTCACACACATGCCAAACACACACACACTCACTTACTCTTTTACCTCTCTTTCTCTATATATATATGTATGTGCCTATATATATAGCTTTCCTATATATATCTATGTATATGAATAAGTGAATGTGAATAATATATATACATTATATGACTAAGTTGTGTGCCTTGTTAGCTTATGGTTTAGTTTTGTGCTTGGTTTAACAAGTGACTTAGGCTATGAGTTAGTAGCTATCTTGGATACTTGATTTGTATATACTTAGTTTGTTTAGACCTAGAATTGACTAACCTTGACTAGTTGACCATAGTTGACTAGAGTTGACCTAGTTTGACTTTATAGTTGACCAGAGTTGACCAAGAGTTGACTTGACCTAGATTGACTTAGACTCATGTAGATTATATTATAATTTCAATTACCATATAAATTGAACTCTTTATAACCTATGTTGCTATAACTAGGACTCTGTGACGATAGTTGGCCATCTTTTCATATCAGCTGTTCAGGATATCAGGCGAGTACATTCTCTGATCTTTTCATACCTGTCTGAACTATATTCTTGCTCTAGATTACTTTACTTGATGCTGACACGTATCTTCACGGATTAGTACTATATGGATCCTTTCCTGAGATGTTATCCCTCTACGGGTGCATCGGGTATTTTGTGTTCATGTACTTTATCATGTGCATCAGGTACTCCTTGTACTCGTACTAAGTTCATGTATTCACATGTTCTCATGTGCCTTCATGTACTATCATGTGCCTCATGTACTACTCATTACATGAGTTCACATATCTTTAGCTGTATTCATGTGCCAAAAACGTAACTTGAATGGATCCTTATTGTAGTGCCCCGTCCCGCTCAGTCAATCAGAGGAATCGAAACGCCGACGGCGTTCGGACTTAGCCTTACAACGGCGACTCGAAGACATCTCGGTCAAGGCGACCGCTCGCTCAGGTGGGGTAGTTTCGGTGAACTTGCCTCATCTTTGCCTTCACATAATAAAACGCATATTTTCAACTTGCACAATAGGCTTGATAATAAAAGAGACGAATCCACATAGCTAAGGGAATAATCCTGACGGGTCGAAATGAGTTAGAACATGGAAAACGTCCCACGGTCGGCTTAGAGTTGGTGCACGGCGTGCTTTGAAAATGACACTCGATCCTTCGTTCCGTGGCTTGGGAGAAGGAAAGTTGGTCTTTGACACAAAGTTATGAAATAGCCTAAGTCATAGGCGTCGCCTGCGTGAATGCTTGTTAGAGCATGCACGGTCCCGTCGAATTGTCCCGACACTTGAGTTGGCCTAAGTCATAAGCACTGCCCGCGTAAATGCTCAACAAAGCATGCACGTTTCCATAATACAAGGCTTGGCATAGCCTTTGCTCGTTCCTTGAGTCAAGTTATAGGCTCGATTAAGTTAGGCAAAGTTACGCCGATCGACCTAAGTCATTTCTAGCGCTGTCCCGCTCTTTCTGCGGTTGTCAAATTAAATAGTCCCGCGATCCCAAGGCCCGTCATATGAAGTATGACTTGTACGATAGCGTCGCGTAGATCGGAAGTCGGTTTGAGACACGATGGCACGGTCCTAGAGTTTTAAGGCACGGGCCACGGTTGATTCATTTGTTTTGGAAAAATATCTAAACAGTTGTTCTTGAGTTGAGTAAAATGATAGGGCAAGAAAGAAAGAAAGAAGAATGCTCATGACTGGGTCGTTGAGGCAAGAAAGAAGAATGCTCGCGACTACGGGTCGTCGATGCAAGATCTCAGATGTGAGAAGTATTAAATTTAGCCCTGAAGAGATGGTAACACTAGAGGCACAATGACTGTGTGAGACGTCAGTTTGAGTCGAGTCTTGCATGGTCATGAACAACTTGTCGACAAGGTAAAGTTTCCCCGCACGGCAACTTGTGGCGCCACAGGACCGTTGCGGGCAAAAAGGGAAACAACTATGGCTCTGGGAGCCAAAATAGCTGCGCCTGGGGTAAAGTATTCGGTGGACGCGGATAGGGCTAGCTACCCAAACCGGCCCATCCTATACTCAGCTAAAAAGAAGTCCACCATAGCTCTGGGAGTCAGTGACCAAATCATATAGATGAGTCGGCATGGCGGCAAACCGCGTGAGTGTCTTTGGATTGAGTTGAGTTGCTGAATGTGTGTGTACAAGTTAGAGTACAAATGTTTGGGCTTAAGAATGGCTACAACATAGGCAACGTGCTTCGGCACGAGATGTGGCGTCGAGTTTAAGTTGTCGGCATATAAGTTGCATCAGTTGGTTGAGTTGGTTGAGTTTATGTCGGGAAACCGCCGCAAGGCAAAGTTGGTCGAGTGACACTAGATTCACAAGTCTTGATTGGGTCGGTTGGTTATCAAAGTAGCACGGGACGCGAAGCGGCGATATGGCTAAGTCCTAGTGAGTTGCGAGGCACGACCTCAATATGGATTTCGTAGCACGGTCGCATGGAAAAGGAGTCTATCGTGTAGCTGCGTCTCTGATTTTGGCCGTAAGGCAAACACGACTTGATAGGTTAACGTTGTTGGCACGAGAAGTGGTCTAGAGACAAAGTATGAGTTAACGTTGACATTGCAAGCACGGGATGGTTCTAATACACAAGTTGCGCTAAGACGTCGGTCTTAAAGCTGATCCTAAGGTAAGAGTAGAAAGACAATCAAAAAGGGGACTATATTACACAAAGTAAAGTAAACGTGTTGGTTTTGTATGGGTGGGCGAGGAGCTCATTCCACCAGTACAGTTGAGTACTGACACCCACATAGTTTACATGTGCAGGCACAGGTAGAAGCTCGTGGCGCAGGGCTCGCTTGGATGCGTCGAGGCATGGAGTTCCTTGGTGACTCGAAGCGTGTAGCCGCCTGAAGTAAAGACTTATACAGGACATAATGTATGGACATCGTCTTCCGAAGCTTCCGCTGGAGTCAAGACTTGCATTGAGAGATGAGAGAGAGAGAGCTGAGTGACTTGTAATGTGAGCTTGAGTGAACTTGAGAGAATTATAATCTTGGCCTTGCGCCCATTGTAACCTTTGTTTCAATATTAATAAAGAGCTTCGTTGGATAACTTATGTTTTGTTCGAATTTCCGTTGCTATGATTCAATGTCTCTGCATGGGACTTCTATGCGACGACCCCGTCGCAGCCGCTGAAATCGGCCGTTATGGAACCCGCCTTGCACGAGCGCAATCTAGGCTCGTGCGGCATCACGCCTTAGCGAGGACGATTGCTCCTATGGGAGCGGAGCGTGACATAATGGTATCAGAGCACGGATTTACGTCCTTGGACTATCGATTGAATTTTTTAACTCGTTGTTTCCGCAAACTCTGAATTATTGCTTTCGCAAAGTGTTATCGTTGGTGCGCTCTCTCTCAATTGTCCCACGGGATGTCCATACAATAAGTCAATCTATTTTGCAAAACGTAGGAGAACAGTTTTTGACAAAACAAAAAGATGGTTCGCGTAAGCACGGTTGGCTAAGTCGGGCTGGGCATATACACCAAAGTTGCGTCGACCTTAGAAAAGTCAAGTGCAGGAATTGAATTGCGTCGGACGAGAATGAGTTGAACTCGATTGAGTAAAGTAAGATGGCTATCGATAGGGGTACTATCGAGCGACGATAACGTCGATGCGATATAGATGAGCATGCTTGGAATTCGAGGAATGGTTCAAACGGAAAATTTGAAGTAGTCGATTTTGATTCGAATGATAAGTTGACGATTGTTGAATGACTTCATCCCTGAGTGGTGTATGCGATAGCCTCAGGGATGTTGATCGATTGATTGAGGAAATTGATGTTATAAAGGATTCGAGGGATAATGATTGAACTTGAACTTGAATGTCGAGGAGATTATCCAGTCGGACGATAGCATCATTCGCACGACTCAGAATTGGTTGCAAAGGAAGATCGTCAGGTTACGAATATCGTTGATGGTATTGAGGCGTATCAAAGATCGATATACGATAACTCGGGGGTACTCTGACTCGACGAATGACGATCGTGCAAGTGTTATTGTTCGATTGGGTGTTATACTTAGGATTTGGATTGAAATGAATGTTGGATGAAAATGATCGTGTCTTGAGGGTTACGTTGATAGCCACAACGTCGACGATCTTGTCTTGCACGAGCGCAACTCTAGGCTCGCACATGCGTTGCGTCGGATTTGGGGCGATCGTTCCGCGTGAGTGTTGACATGGTGATTCATGTCGCGGGAATGATCGAACTCGAAAAATCAGGATGCGGCAACGTTAATTGTCTCGACTTGTTGGCTTGACGCAAAGGTAAATTCGAGGATTTGTAGGACTTGCGATTGATGATTGAATAAACTTGAGGATGGAGTAAGTCCAATCCGTGTATCGAGAATGAATTAGTCTAGACACAAAACAAGAGTTACGTCTCGATGAGAATGATTATCTCGCGGGAGCGTGCATGGTGATTCGTGCCCACCGTGGATAATCTGACTCGCGTGAGATCAGGGCGCAATATATTGTTAAGTCAGATGACCTCGTGATCGAATACGAGAATTGGGATGAATGACTTAGGAAATATAAAATGTGAATTATGGTTTAGAGATGAATCGTGTCTTAGCGTGCTTAACTTAGAAGGATTGATAGGCGGATTATGTCGAACGTGTTCAAAGAGATAGTCTATGCAAGATGGTTTGTTGAACGAGCGATATTGATACATCGTAAAATTTGGTTGAACGTAAGTTGAAGTAGGATGGCTTTGTTGAATGACTCAGACCCCATGCGACGAATGTTGGGATATGCGTAGGGAATCGATGCTCGATGTTTAGAAATCGGAATGATACGAGCTTGGGTAGAAAGACCCCGTACTATCAATTTGGTTTGACCTTAGGATGGGGTCAGTGTTGATATTGTTGTTTGGGAACTATGATTCCAATACTGGCAGAAAGATATAGCCTAGTAGTTAGGCAGACGTCCGAGTGCGAAGTGGTAGGAATTACGGAGGCACCACTCGTGAGTCTCGGTTGACATGCACGTATATCATGGGCGCCCGAATATGTGCACGATCCGACTCGAGTGGTGACGGTGGATTCTCTATCACGAGGCTTGGTTGAAATGCATGTATTTTGGGGACGCCTAAGATATATGCACGATCCATACTAAGTGATACGTTGAATCAAGTGAGACTTGAGGAACGAAAAAGTGTCGAGGATTTTGAGATCGTGAGTTTTGAAGAAAGGATTGAGGATAGTACGAGCGTGGCTTGGATTGAGGAAACGCATAGGCGTAGTGTGTGCGAGAGTTCTTGAACGTTGAGTAAAAGTGATAAGTCAATAAGTGTACTCAGTTAGTTTCGAGGACGAAACTTTTTCTGAGTGGTGTATGATGTAGTACCCCGTCCCGCTCAGTCAATCAGAGGAATCGAAACGCCGACGGCGTTCGGACTTAGCCTTACAACGGCGACTCGAAGACATCTCGGTCAAGGCGATCGCTCGCTCAGGTGGGGTAGTTTCGGTGAACTTGCCTCATCTTTGCCTTCACATAATAAAACGCATGTTTTCAACTTGCACAATAGGCTTGATAATAAAAGAGACGAATCCACATAGCTAAGGGAATAATCCCGACGGGTCGAAATGAGTTAGAACATGGAAAACGTCCCACGGTCGGCTTAGAGTTGGTGCACGGCGTGCTTTGAAAATGACACTCGGTCCTTCGTCCCGTGGCTTGGGAGAAGGAAAGTTGGTCTTCGACACAAAGTTATGAAATAGCCTAAGTCATAGGCGTCGCCTGCGTAAATGCTTGTTAGAGCATGCACGGTCCCGTCGAATTGTCCCGACACTTGAGTTGGCCTAAGTCATAAGCGTTGTCCGCATAAATGCTCAACAAAGCATGCACGTTTCCATAATACAGGCTTGGCATAGCTTTGCTCGTCCCTTGAGTCAAGTTATAGGCTCGATTAAGTTAGGCAAAGTTACACCGATCGACCTAAGTCATTTCTAGTGCTGTCCCGCTCTTTCTGCGGTTGTCAAATTAAATAGTCCCACGATCCCAAGGCCCGTCATATGAAGTATGACTTGTGCGATAGCGTCGCGTAGATCGGAAGTCGGTTTGAGACACGATGGCACGGTCCTAGAGTTTTAAGGCACGGGCCACGGTTGATTCATTTGTTTTGAAAAAATGTCTAAACAGTTGTTCTTGAGTTGAGTAAAATGATAGGGCAAGAAAGAAAGAAAGAAAGAAGAATGCTCATGACTGGGTCGTTGAGGCAAGAAAGAAGAATGCTCGCGACTACGGGTCGTCGATGCAAGATCTCAGATGTGAGAAGTATTGAATTTAGCCCTGAAGAGATGGTAACACTAGAGGCACAATGACTGTGTGAGACGTCAGTTTGAGTCGAGTCTTGCATGGTCATGGACAACTTGTCGACAAGGTAAAGTTTCCCCGCACGGCAACCTGTGGTGCCACGGGACCGCTGCGGGCAAAAAGGGAAACAACTATGGCTCTGGGAGCCAAAATAGCTATGCCTGGGGCAAAGTATTCGGTGGACGCGGATAGGGCTAGCTACCCAAACCGGCCCATCCTATACTCAGCTAAAAAGGAGTCCACCATGGCTCTGGGAGTCAGTGACCAAATCATATAGATGAGTCGGCATGGCGACAAACCGCGTGAGTGCCTTTGGATTGAGTTGAGTTGCTGAATGTGTGTGTACAAGTTAGAGTACAAATATTTGGACTTAAGAATGGCTACAACATAGGCAACGTGCTTCGGCACGAGATGTGGCATCGAGTTTAAGTTGTCGGCATATAAGTTGCATCAGTTGGTTGAGTTGGTTGAGTTTATGTCGGAAAACCGCCGCAAGGCAAAGTTGGTCGAGTGACACTAGATTCACAAGTCTTGATTGGGTCGGTTGGTTATCAAAGTAGCACGGGCCGCGAAGCGGCGATATGGTTAAGTCCTAGTGAGTTGCGAGGCACGACCTCAATATGGATTTCGTAGCACGGTCGCATGGAAAAGGAGTCTATCGTGTAGCTGCGTCTCTGATTTTGGCCGTAAGGCAAACACGACTTGATAGGTTAACGTTGTTGGTACGAGAAGTGGTCTAGAGACAAAGTATGAGTTAACGTTGACATTGCAAGCACGTGATGGTTCTGATACACAAGTTGCGCTAAGACGCCGGTCTTAAAACTGATCCTAAGGCAAGATTAGAAAGACAATAAAAAATGGGACTATGTTGCACAAAGTAAAGTAAACGTGTTGGTTTTGTATGGGTGGGCGAGGAGCTCATTCCACCAGTAAGTTGAGTACTGACACCCACATAGTTTACAGGTGTAGGCACAGGTAGAAGCTCGTGGCGCAGGGCTCGTTTGGATACGTCGAGGCATGGAGTTCCTTGGCGACTCGAAGCGTGCAGCCGCCTGAAGTAAAGACTTATACAGGACATAATGTATGGACATCGCCTTCCGAAGCTTTCGCTGGAGTCAAAACTTGCATTGAGAGATGAGAGAGAGAGAGCTGAGTGACTTGTAATGTGAGCTTGAGTGAACTTGAGAGAATTGTAATCTTGGCCTTGCGCCCATTGTAACATTTGTTTCAATATCAATAAAGAGCTTCGTTGGATAACTTGTGTTTTGTTCTAATTTCCGCTGCTATGATTCAATGTCTCTGCATGGGACTTCTGTGCGACGACCCCGTCGCAGCCGCTGAAATCGGCCGTTATGGAACCCGCCTTGCACGAGCGCAATCTAGGCTCGTGCGGCATCACGCCTTAGCGAGAATGATTGCTCCTACGGGAGCGGGGCGTGACACTTGTGTATTGATTGGGACGGGGTGAGTATAATTGGTTATGTGATCATTATTCCCAGTAGGTATTCATGTGCCTCTCAGTAGGTATTCATGTGCCTCTTAGCTGTATTTATGTGCCTCTTAGTTGTATTCATGTGCCCCTAAGCCGTTTACATAACCATATTGTACTCTAAATCACTTAGCTACTTACAGTCTTTACTTATCATGTACTTACTTTCAGTTACAAAATATCTCCTGTTTTTCTGTACTTCCTTTCCAGTATTTTCTATATTTTACTCTATTGCATGATTTATACTCCTAACCTGTTATGAACTGTTTTGAGAGATATGTGCTCGTTTCCGTCCTGATTGGACCTGTTGAAAATTTTATAGAGGACGAGGAGGAGGCCTGCTTAGATACTTCTATGGGACAGCCTTAGAGGACACTTGTGATCCGGACTTCCAGTCGGATCCCTTAGCTGTAGAGACTGTTGCTCCATAGATATCTTATCTTATTTCTTGTATTGGAGATTGAGTTGTTATTTGGATCTGTATTATTTCTGGTTGTCAGTGGAGTTTATCTAGACACTTAGTTTTCTCTCTATTTGTATTTCCTGTGGATTTGGATCTTGCATCTTTTATATCATTCTATCTTATCGTATTCTACCTTAGATGTGATTGAGATATATTCTGTTATGTCACCCCCATTCGGAGAGTATAACTGTTATTACCTTAAACTGTTAGATGTTGTGACCTAGGACAGCGTTCTACCACCGATACTGCGGCGTAGGCTGGACGTACCCACGTCTCGTGCCCTTACTCTAGGGTACAGGTCGTGACAGATTCGGACAGGCCGGCACGCAACCTATTGTCTACATACGCAATTATATGTATTGATAACCCCCAATGGCAAGCGCTGCTGCAGGATATGCCAAACAAGCAAAGCTCGGCAGGGGAAGGTGGTATGCAAGGTAGAAATAAACCAGGTTCGTCCTCAGCGGGCAAGGTTCAGGAGACAACTGGGGATCCTTCCATCTTATAAATGTCTATAATCACGTGAAATGTACGCAGTGCGTGCTCGTTGGGAAGATGGAAAGAAATAAATAACGTCACGAGGAAAGGCAATTTTAGTATATGTGCCTTATTAGAGACAAAGATTAAGTCGAACAGGATGTTAAGCCGTCGGACCCCAATACACTGGAAGCAGGTGAACAATCTACCAATATGTAACATGGCTCGTATATGGGTGTGGTAGGATAGTAGGTGTTGGGACGGAACAGTTGTACATGTCTCGTAGTAGTTGGTTATCTTTCTATTTCAGAACAAATGTGCGTTGCAAATTCTTTATGGGGCAATTTACGGACATAACAACAGGAAGAGAAGGGGCGAACTATGGAATGAAATTATACAGATGAATACAGTAGCTAAAGCGTATTATAAACTGTCGTTACTACTTATGGGGGACTTCAATGAGATACTCTTTCGTCATGAGAAAGTAGGTGGGAGGGAAGTGCGGACGTTATATTGCAAGAGTTTCGGATGTGTCTTCTACAGTCAGGTATATGCATCAGTTAGAGCGTGCAGGTCATATTTGGACTTGGAACAACAAAACGGCTAGAAGATGGGTGGCGTGCCAATTAGACAAGGCATTGGGTTATTAGGAGTGGTTCCGTCTCTTCCCGGATCAGAAGGGGTGGGGCTCACGGCGGGGACCAGTGATCATTCGTCGCTAAATGTGAATCTATCATCTTCGACCCGTTCCCGCACATGTCCATTCCATTATAACAGTAAATGGAATCACATGGAAGGGTATTGAGCGGCTGTGCAAACTGGGCTCCGGACGACCATCAGAGGGAACATTCAGTTCCGGTTAGTAAGTAAATTAAAACATGTCAAGGTCGAACTAAAGAAGTGGAATATGGCGTTCCCTAAGAAGACATTGGCGGAAGAGGAAGCAAAGCTGTGAAGTCTATAGGACCATCTATAAGAGGACGTTACCAATTCGACATTAGTCGAAGAGGAGCGGACGCTGATTCAGGAAGTAGGCAACTCTGAATGTTGGAAGAGATTGAACTAGCTCAACGGGCAAATGGGTGTGGCTTCAGAAGGGCGATAAATGCACAAAAATTTTCTATGATGTAGTGCATATACGGCATCACCAGAACCATATGGGTAAACTTATTGGACCAGATGGGAGGGAGGCGACGTCTAGCGGAGATTTGCAGAATGAAGCCATCACGTACTTCTTCGTGTTATACAACCAGAATACGTATCATACTGCTTTTCCTGAACTTATATGCCAAAACCTTGTTACACCCCCATGGTAGTTATATGATGCAAGTGACAGTGGAGATGGCAGAGCTTGATGAGATTGTCAAAAAAGCAGACTCGGATAAGGCTCGAGGCCCAGACAGTTTTGGTAGTATGTTCTTTAAAGTACATTGGGACGACATCAAACACCAAGTACTGGAAATGGTGTTGGACTTCCTTCACAATCGTCGTCTCTTAAAGGAGTTGAATCATACTTTCCCCACCCTCATCCCTAAGAAAGAGGGCGCGACGTCACTTGCTGATTATCGATTGATTGCATGTTGCAATTTTTTGTATAAATTAATTACACATATCATGTGAAGACGAATGGAGGCCGTCATGCAGGGGTTAATTTTGATGAATCAAGCCACCTTTATAAAAGCCAGATTCATAGCTGACAAAAATCTGTTGGTGCACGTGTTGGTCCGAGATTTTAAAAACTTGGGGGAAAACGAGCTTGCATAAAGTTGGATCTCCGAAAGGCGTATGATTCGGTGAATCGGGAGTTTGTTTGTCATATCATGCTCGCGATGGGATTTGATGCTGAATGGGTAGACATGGTTCGCGAATGTATATCAACGCCAACTTTCTCTGTACTCATTAAGGGAGTTTCTTGCGGGTTCTTCACGAGCAATCGAAGGATTAGACAGGGAGATCCCCTATCTCCGTATTTTTTTACTATTGTTATGGAGTACTTATCATGTCTCATGGAGATGGCTGTGACACAGACGCGAATCATTCCAATACAGAAGTGGGTGGTGCCGATTGTGTCGCATCTTATATATGCTGATGACTTACTGGTGTTTCTGGAGCCATCGAAGAAAGGTATGAAAGAGCTGAATTTGATCAAGCAAAAATTTGGTGAGTTATTTGGTCTTCAGTTAAATCAAGATAAAAGATGCGTCTATTTCAACTTACATTGTCCAAATCAAGAGGAACTTGCCCAAATTCTCGGAATAGTAAAGGGTGAGTTGTCTGTCAAATACCTGGGTATTCCCCTATGTATTAATTATGCTAGAGATGCCAACTGCCAGAGTATGATTGAGTATGTCCAACGATGTACGGTGGGGTGGCATACACAGAACCTGTCAATTAGAGGTCGGATCGAATTAATCCCTTCGATGATAATGGGGATAGCTATATATTGGCTTCAAGCTATTATGTTATCAACAAAAACCATCATTAAAAATTGAGAAAATTTGCTCTGATATCGTCTGTCGAGGGGGCATTCACTCAATTCGATGAGAGACGTTGTGTCAGCCCAAGGAGGAAGGAGGGGTGGGATTACGTTCGTTACGAACTCTGCGGGCAGTAGCGACGAAGACATTGGCATAAAAATTTATATGAGGGAACTCGTTATGGGCACAGAGGATGCATAATAAGTATGTAAAAGGTAGAAATTTCTGGACGATGACTAGTAACATCAATACATCAGTTACATTCAAAACCATCCTACAAAACGGCAGGGAGTTAAAACTACATATTGGGTGAACCATGAAGGATGGAGCTTCAACGGATTTATGGTACAATTCATGGATGGTGCACTGAGGCAGCATGTATGCGCTGGTTAGAGCACGTGTAGGGGTTCCAGTTAGTAGCATACTGTGCAATGAGAATGGCGACTGGAAAGGCATAGCGTGGATCGATAGTTCAGTGAAGCAATCCAGAAGACTTGTGTAGAACAAGGGTGCGGGGCTGGTCATTGGCACTGGGTAGGGGTAGTGAGTGGTGGTTTTGAGTATAGAAAAGTATACGGGATTCTCAGGGAGGTATATCCAAAAATTAATAATGAGGAGTTCATATGGGTCAAAAGTGCTGCGAAGAAGATGCAATACTGTATGTATAAGCTCTTGACAGGAAGGCTACTCACTTTTGATAGATTGCATATAGTTGATGTGACGGTGAACAATCTTCATTGTCCTATGTAACCAACATAATGAGAGCATCCAACATTTATTCTTACAGTGTCCTGTATCGGACAGTATATGGGATCAATAGAGAGGTAAATTGGGCCGCGGGAAAGATGGTGAGCAGGATATTACAACTATTATTGGAGAAATTACACAGGAAAGACAACAAGGTACAGGGCTGGTACTCAAAAGCCTGGCTCAGAGTCTCAGCGACGGTATGCCACTTATGGAAGGAGCGGAATGATCGTATATTTGAGGGTCAGAGTACTTCAAGTATTGGTATTATTCATTATATTGATAGAGATGTTATGATGATGAATGTACGACGTCTCTAAACATGAGCGTCTATTTTACATTTTATTTAAAATGGAATTGCATGGTTGAGATTAAATGACTTAAAAATGTGGTGGGATCTACATCTTTTAATCTCAACCACTAAATTTCAATTCAACATATAAAACATAGGATGGTTCTATAATACAAAACCAACCATCTGGTTTTAGAGCATTTTTGTGTGTGTGTATATATATATATATATATATATATATATATATATATATATATATATATATATATATATATATATTTTTTTTTTTTTTTTTTTTTTTGTGTATATATATATATATATATATATATATATATATATATATATATAATATTTTATATATTAAAATATACCACAAGGTAGGCTATGAGACGGATTTATGGTTAGACCCGTGGATACACTACAATAGGGGTGAGCATTCGGTTTATTCGGTTCCAACCGAACCGAATAACCGAAAACCGAATTTGACCGAAACCGAATAAGCAAAACCGAAACCGAACCGAATTGGTCAATAACCGAACCGAATTAAATCGGTTCGGTTTTCGGTTTATTCAGTTTTTGGGTTTATTTGTGCTTTTTTTGTTAATATATATAATAACTAAATATACCTAGATATATTTAGTATATACCTATAATTAATATATATATATATATATATATATATATATATATATATATATATATATATATATATATATATAAACTAAATTTTCTTATTCGGTTTTCGGTTTTAGACCGAAACCGAAATCCAAAACCGACACTACCAAAATAAGTCATATTAGCGACGAAATTAGCGACGCAGACTTAAAACGTCGCTAATTTTGTTGGATTTAGCGACTCCAAATGTATGCGTCATAATACGTCGCTGATAGCGACCAACAGCGGCATATTGCGACCACCTTTAGTGTAATAAAAATCAACGTCGTTGATTTGTCGAAAAACGTCGCTAGTTTTATTAGTTCAGCGACGTTTAGCGTCGCAAAGATAAAGACGTCGCCGAATATTAAAGGAAGGCTGACGCATTGCGACGTATTTACGGACGTCGCTAACTTCCGCTAAATAGGGTTTCCTCGGTTCGACTTATCATTTCTCCCTCTCCCAAAATTTTTTGTTCCCGCCCCTCTTCCCCGACCTCGACGACAGCCCGACCCCCTTCCCTCCGGCGTCGCTCATCCTCCTCCTCCACCGCGAGCCCCTTCTCCTCCCTCCGGCGAGCCCCTTCTCCTCCTCCTCCTCCACCGCGAGCCCCTTCTCCTCCTCCACCGCGAGATCCTCCTCCTCCTCCTCCTCCTCCTCCACCACCGCAAGGAGACTGAAGGTAAACCCTAACCCTAAATGAGGTGTTTTTCGTATCCAAAATGGACACGGAGACACATTACGACCATGTGTTCACTGATATAGTGTGTTCGTGAGATTTTGGACACTTTGTGTCCATTTGTTGGACACGTGGACACCCCCAAGCTTGCATATATATGTATTTCACCTCTGTACACTTAATTCCCTCCTCCTCCACCACCGAACTTGTCCTCCTCCTCCTCCACCATCGCGAGGAGACTGAAGGTAAACCCTAACCCTAATTGAGGTGTTTTTCGTGTCCAAAATGGACACGGAGACACAT
This sequence comes from Iris pallida, assembly GCA_029216955.1. NCBI lineage: Eukaryota > Viridiplantae > Streptophyta > Magnoliopsida > Asparagales > Iridaceae > Iris > Iris pallida. The sequence goes on along the minus strand of JANAVB010009198.1, from coordinate 14,848,742 downwards.
TACGACCATGTGTTCACTGATACAGTGTGTTCGTGAGATTTTGGACACTTTGTGTCCATTTGTTGGACACGTGGACACCTCCAAGCATGCATATATATGTATTTGACCTCTGTACACTTAATCCCCTACATACACTTGTGTATTTTCGTATTAATTTGGATTTGCATATTGGATTTGGGTTTCGATATAGTGTTTGATACATTGTTTTACCTTGCAACATTCCTACACTTATTTTAGACAACAAGTATATGAACCAATTAGTCAACATCTATTTGTTGAAGTATGGTACTCCATTCTTCGTAAGTTCTAGCTATATACGTCTCAAGATCCAATACTCGAAAATCCCAAGAAGAAGAAGAAGAAGAAAAGAATAAAATGACATCGCTCAACACCCTATGACAACTCTTTGTAGAATTGTGTTAAAGTGTGAGTTCTACAGTATGAGTTCTACAGTATGGTTCTCTTTGTAGAATAAAATGACATCGCTCAACCCTATCGATCCTCCATACAAGTCTTCCTTCATCTATTGTCTTAAGGTGTGAGTTCTACAGTATGGTTCTCTTTGTAGAATTGTGTCTTATTATAGACAATAAGGGTTTTCTATTTTTACTGGTAACATGGCAACATGTGTAAGGGAACATATAGGTGTGTGTTTGTGTTTGAAAGGAGTGTCACAAGAGTAAGGCGTGAGCATGTGTTAGTATTTTGAGCTGTGAGAGTGTTTGTTCTATTGAGGTTAGTACCAACTGTATTTTGGCTCCAGCTCCAGCTCTATTTGCATTAATCTACGGTACGACATGGTGATCAGGACATAGTCCCTGCAGCCATTCGACTGGCGAGGCAGAAACTATGTAATCGTAGATAAAGTTGACTGTCATCCGACCCTCATCCCTCTGCTTTCGAAAATGTACTCAAATTACATGATGGTTCCTTTAGCTTATTTATGTTACAATTATATTATTTGTGACTATCGATCTTACCAGATGGCACCCATGACCCGAGGAGCGGCACGTCGTTTGAGGGAAATAGTGAATGCTGAGGTGGCTCCTCCTATAGTTAAGGAGGAAGTGGCACCGGTTGCTAGTGAGACCGAGAGTTCTATTCATCCAGCACCGGTAGCTAGTGAGATCGGGAGTTCTATTCGTGCAACACTTGCAAGGGACGACATCTCTCCTCACGCCAAAGATCTCGCTTTTTCGAGGTGGTTGCATGATCGTATCACTGAGCGTTTGCGTGAGCAGCGTGGTTCTCATTAGCTATTAGTACTTATTTGTATTAGACTATTTGTATTGGGTTGTTTTTGTATTAGACTATTTGTATTGGACTACATATATGAATTAGTATTGTGTCAATCTCTGGATTGTATTGGACTACAACATGGTGATCAGGACATAGTCCCTGCAGCCATTCGACTGGCGAGGCAGAAACTATGTAGCCGTAGATAAAGTTGACTGTCCTCCGACCCTCATCCCTCGGCAATGATGATACGACAACCAACCAGAGAGGATACTCTAAGAGATCCATCTGAGTAGGACGTATACTCTGAGAGATCACCTTTACAAGAATGATATCAGTAGTGGGATTGAGTGCTAGAGGAGATATTATCAGAGTATACATCCTACTCAGATGGGTCTTTCACCGTTACTATTTTATTCTAACGGCATGGTGGATCTGCTCCCTCAACAGATTCTTGCTCCGAGCCAAAACTTTATCCCGGAGCTCAAGTGGACATCCTTCGTGCAGAGATCGAGTGAGAGGTTCCTGGCAGCATGGTGGTCTCCTTTGTCAAAGTATCCGAGCTCATCCCACACTAGTTGTGGGACGAGCACGGATACTTTAACAAAGGAGACCACCATGCTGTCAGGAACCTCTCACTCGAGCTCTACACGAAGGATGTCCACTTGAGCTCCGGAACAAAGTTTTGGCTCGGAGCAAGAATATGTTGACGGAGCACATCCACCATGCCATCAGAAAAAAATAGTAACGGTGAGAGACCCATCTGAGTAGGACGTATACTCTGATAATATCTCCTCCAGCACTCAATCCCACTACTGATATCATTCTTGTAAAGGTGATCTCTCAGAGTATACGTCCTACTCAGATGGATCTCTCAGAGTATCCTCTCCGGTTGGGTTGTGTTCTGAGCCATCCGTTCTCACAGTGTTTTGTATTTTCGGCGAACCCAGGGATTGGATTCTGTATTTTGTATTTTGGTTTCTGTATTTTGTATTTTGGTTTCTATATTTTGTATTTTGTATTTTGGATTCTGTATTTTGGTTTCTATATTTTGGCTCCAGCTCTATTTGTATTAATCTACGGTACGACATGGTGATTAGGACATAGTTCCTGCAGCCATTCGACTAGCGAGGCAGAAACTATGTAGCCGTAGATAAAGTTGACTGTTCTCCGACCCTCATCCCTCGGCAATGATGATACGACAACCAACCAGAGAGGATACTCTGAGAGATCCATCTGGGTAGGACGTATACTCTGAGAGATCACCTTTACAAGAATGATATCAGTAGTGGGATTGAGTGCTGGAGGAGATATTATCAGAGTATACGTCCTACTCAGATGGGTCTCTCACCGTTACTATTTTATTCTGACGGCATGGTGGATCTGCTCCCTCAATAGATTCTTGCTCCGAGCCAAAACTTTGTCCCGGAGCTCAAGTGGACATCCTTCGTGTAGAGCTCGAGTGAGAGGTTTCTGACAGCATAGTGGTCTCCTTTGTCAAAGTATCCGTGCTCATCCCACACTGGTTGTGGGACGAGCACGGATACTTTAACAAAGGAGACCACCATGCTATCAGGAACCTCTCACTCGAGCTCTACACGAAGGATGTCTACTTGAGCTCTGGGACAAAGTTTTGGCTTGGAGCAAGAATATGTTGACGGAGCACATCCACCATGCCGTCAGAAAAAAAAATAGTAACGGTGAGAGACCCATCTGAGTAGGACGTATACTCTGATAATATCTCCTCCAGCACTCAATCCCACTACTGATATCATTCTTGTAAAGGTGATCTCTCAGAGTATACGTCCTACTTAGATGGATCTCTCAGAGTATCCTCTCCGGTTGGGTTGTGTTCTGAGCCATCCGTTCTCACAGTGTTTTGTATTTTCGGCGAACCTAGGGATTGGATTATGTATTTTGTATTTTGGTTTCTGTATTTTATATTTTGGTTTCTATATTTTTTATTTTGGTTTCTGTATTTTGTATTTTGTATTTTGGATTCTGTATTTTGGTTTCTGTATTTTGGCTCCAGCTCCAGCTCCATTTGCATTAATCTACGGTACGACATGGTGATAAGGACATAGTCCCTGCAGCCATTCGACTGGCGAGGTAGAAACTATGTAGCCGTAGATAAAGTTGACTGTCCTTCGACCCTCATCCCTCGGCAATGATGATACGACAACCTATCAGAATCCTCGACTCTCTTTCACTTCTTGGATATTGACCCAGCTTCCAATCTCTCATTTCCCTCCGGGTCCACTCTACTCCCAATCTCTTCCTCTTTTATACACGGATCTACAGAATCAATACCATCCAAAGAAGGCAAAACTGACTCAGCATTGTCTTTCGGATCGTCCTCATCAAGGCATAACGGGCTGCTCAGCGTGCCCAGCTTCTTCAACTTCTCGCTGGCTGCAGAGTCGAAATAAAAATGGGTCCTCTTTGTCGGCCCGGAGCTCTGACTCGCACTCGTCGTCGCGCTACCGGTTTTCTCTCCTCCTCTGACGCGGGTCATAATTAAGAAAAGAAATTTCGTACCTCTTCTTCACATAAACATCATTGCCGCCTTGTACTCAAGCCTCCTCGTCTGTGACGCTATCCAACTTCTCGGTACCTACATTGTCACTCGAATCTCTCCTTCGACTCGTATCGTCCTCTTCTTCGCCTGTCTTTTCGCTTCATGTCTTGCAATCATCTGCTATCACCGCCGACTCATTCGACTCCTTCTCCGATGACTCCGAGGAGGAAAAGAAGGAGGAAGACTCGGAGAAGGAGTCGAATGAGTCGGCGGTGATAGCAGATGATTGCAAGACAGGGAGCGAAAAGACAGGCGAAGAAGAGGACGATACGAGTCGAAGGGGAGATTCGAGTAACATTGTAGGCACCGAGAAGTTGGATAGCATCACAGACGAGGAGGCTCGAGTACAAGGCGGCAATGATATTTATGTGAAGAAGAGGTACGAAATTTCTTTTCTTAAATATGACCCGCGTCAGAGGAGGAGAGAAAACCGATAGCACGGCGACGAGTGCGAGTCAGAGCTCCGGGCCGACAAAGAGGACCCGTTCCCATTTCGACTCTGCAGCCAGCGAGAAGTTGAAGAAGCTGGGCACGCTGAGCAGCCCGTTATGCCTTTATGAGGACGATCCGGAAGATAATGCTGATCAAGCATCTTCCTTCTCTTCTCTTCCACCATGGCTCTGGACCCATCTGCTCCTCCCTACTTTCTTTCTTCTTATTTGACTCTCTCAGCCACAAATAATATCCAGCTCAAGTGTAGAGTCGGAGGAGAAAAAGTAGGCAGGAAGAGGAGGGGAGAGCAGCACAGCCGGCGGCATGACCCGGAGGAAGTACAAGTGTTTTCTTCAAATCCGTAGGTGAACTATAAGGATATTTTTTTTCACAACATGTCACCTTGTCAAAGATCCTTAATGTGAATATCATGTTACCGCGGTGTCGGAAGACTAACATGTCATAATTTTCTAAGCCGTGTGTTTTGACATAATCCTCCAAACTCTTTCCTGCTATGTAGTAATGCAAGATTACTACATAGGAGGAAAGAGTTGGGAGGATTATATCAAAACACACGGCTTAGAAAATTATGACATATTAGTCTTCCGACACCACGGTAACATGATATTCACATTAAGGGTCTTTGACAAGGTGACATATTGTGAAAAGATATATCCTTACAGTTCTCCTACGGATTTGAAGAAAACCTCTGTAATTCCTCCGGATCATACCGCCTGCTGTGCTGCTTCCCCCTCCTCTTCCTGTCCACTTCTTCTCCCCCGACTCTACACTTGAGCTGGATATCATATGTGGCTGAGAGAGTCAAATAAGAAGAAGGAAAGTAGGGAGGAGTAGATGGGTTCAGAGCCATGGTGGAGGAGAGGAGAAGGAAAATGCTTGATCAGAACTTGAGGTGGAAAAGTTGTGACGTTGATAGCGTGAGAGAGGGAGAGGGTGAATGGAGGGAGGGAAGTGGCTGCATGTCTTTGGCTCACTCGAGCGGTATTTGTCCTCCGACCCTCATCCCTCGGCAATGATGATACGACAACCTATCACTATATCTTATATAGTAGTAGATGATGTCTTAGTATTACATTATGTGAGTTCATCTTGATTCTGTTACATTCTTCAGATACTAGATACGATAAAAACATATACTACACCATATGTACAGAACATAGATGATTCACACTAATGTATGCTAGAATGAATTTTCGGTTGTGTTCTGAGCCATTCATTCCCATATTTTGTGTGATTGTTGTAGACTTGGTTATAGGGACTGAAACCTGTGTACAGCGAGAAATGGACATTCTGTGATTGTTTAGATCCTATTCTACAGTGAGAAATTGTTATCTTTTTAAACTGTAGGAAGAAATGGATATTCTGTATTTTATTTTTTTATTTTTATTTTGCAGATTTAGCGACGTTTACCGACGTCCTCCGACCCTCGTCCCTCGGCAATGATGATACGACAACCTATCACTATATCTTATATAGTAGTAGATGATGTCTTAGTATTACATTATGTGAGTTCATCTTGATTCGGTTACATTCTTCAGATACTAGATACGATAAGAACATATACTACACCATATGTACAGAACATAGATGATTCACACTAATGTATGCTAGAATAAATTTTGGGTTGTGTTCTGAGCCATTCGTTCCCATACTTGGCAATTAAGCCATTCGACTGGCGAGGCAGAAACTATGTATCCGTAGATAAAGTTGACTTTCCTCCAACCCTCATCTCTCGGCAATGATGATACGACAACCTATCACTATATCTTATATAGTAGTAGATGATGTCTTAGTATTACATTATGTGAGTTCATCTTGATTCTATTATATTCTTCAGATACTAGATACGAAAAGAACATATACTACACCATATGTACAAAACATAGATGATTCACACTAATGTATGCTAGAATGAATTTTGGGTTGTGTTCTGAGCCATTCGTTCCCATACTTGGCAATTAAGCCATTCGACTGGCGAGGCAGAAACTATGTATCCGTAGATAAAGTTGACTGTCCTCCGACCCTCATCTCTCGGCAATGATGATACGACAACCTATCACTATATCTTATATAGTAGTAGATGATGTCTTAGTATTACATTATGTGAGTTCATCTTGATTCTGTTACATTCTTCAGATACTAGATACGATAAGAACATATACTACACCATATGTACAGAACATAGATGATTTACACTAATGTATGCTAGAATGAATTTTGGGTTGTGTTCTGAGCCATTCGTTCCCATACTTGGCAATTAAGCCATTCGACTGGCGAGGCAGAAACTATGTATCCGTAGATAAAGTTGACTGTCCTCCGACCCTCATCTCTCGGCAATGATGATACGACAACATATCACTATATCTTATATAGTAGTAGATGATGTCTTAGTATTACATTATGTGAGTTCATCTTGATTCTGTTACATTCTTCAGATACTAGATACGATAAGAACATATACTACACCATATGTACAGAACATAGATGATTCACACTAATGTATGCTAGAATAAATTTTGGGTTGTGTTCTGAGCCATTCGTTTCCATACTTGGCAATTAAGCCATTCGACTGGTATCGACGGTGTTGGATTGTTATATACCATTTCGGATTAGTATCGTTGGAAAGTAGTCGACAATGCTTCGTATTGTGAAGTGATATTATTGTAGACTTGCTTATAGGGACTGAAATCTGTGTACAGTGAGAAATGGACATTCTGAGAATTGGACATCGTGTGATTGTTGTAGACTTGGTTATAGGGACTGAAACCTGTGTACAGCAAGTTTTGGACATTCTGTGACTGTTTGGATCCTATTCTACAGTGAGAAATGGTTAGCTTTTTAAACTGCAGGGAGAAATGGACATTTTGTATTTTATTTTATTTTTATTTTTTTTGCAGATTTAGCGACGTTTACCGACGTTTACCGACGTCCTCCGACGTAATTTTGCGTCGGTAAACGTCGGTAGATAAGCAATATTATCCAGTTTATCGACGTTTAGCGACGTCATTATATGTCGGAGGATGTCGGTAAACGTCGATAAACGTCGCTATTCAGCCCCAGGAATTCCCAGGATTTACCGACATTTGGCGACTTTGTTCATGTCACTAAACCACCGACGAGTCGACGGTAATTCGTCGGTAAATGTACCGACGCGTAGCGACACCATATTTTACGTCGCAGAGACACCGACGACACGACGGTAGACGTCGGCATTTTACCGACGTATATTTACGTCGGCAAACATCGGTAATTGCGACGATTGGCGACGTTTAGATGATCAGCGACTAACATTTCCGCGACCAGCCAGAAACGTCGGTAATTTCGTCGCTAAATATTGTTAGCGACGAATATTGTCGTTTTAGCGACGTCTTTTGGCGTCGCTAAAATGACTTATTCTGGTAGTGCGAAACCGAAATCGAAACCGAATAAAAAAATTTAGTATTTTCAAAACCGAAATCGAACCGAATTTTTTTAAAACCGAACCGTATCTCTTATTCGGTTCGGTTCGATTTTCGGTCCAAAATCGAATAATTCTCACCCCTATACTACAAGGGACTACTCCAACGAGTGGGAGTTGATGCAATAAATGAGACATACAACAAGGAGACGGTAGCATCTATCGTTCAGAATGGAGCATGGGCGGTGGAGGGGCATAGGTTTGCTCGGCTGCTCCAAAACCAAATATCACAATAATGATCGACAACAGTTTGAGGGCGAATATGTGGAAATTTGATGGGACATCTACATGCGAGTTTGAGATCAAGGCAACGATCAGATTGATTCGCGGAGTGCCAAAAAATGGGATGTTGCTGAAATGGTATGGGTGTCGGGTTGTGCTATAAAGATGCAACTATTTTTGTATCGCCTGTTACAGAGACCGTTGCTTACGAATTACAGGCTTCATTGGTTTAGTGTTCAAATTGGGGATCAAACTTGTGTCTTGTGCGAACGGAAGATAAAAATATGCAACATTTTTTTAGGTTGCGCATTTACCCGAAACATATTGAGGGAGTAGGAGCTGAAGCTACAAGTAAGAAATGGTGGTTGAATGGAGTTTCTTACTATTGCTCAGGATATTATGGCAGCCAAGCAAAGGGGAGGACAGTGGTATCGAGAAGCTCGGCTTTGACTGGCAACTTCAGTATGACATGTCTGGAGGGAGCGAAAAAATCGTTTTGAAGGACTAAAGACAGTTTGGAATGGAATCATACATAATATAGAATATGATGTACGTACGTTAGGGTTGTCAAAGGGCAACCGAAGTTAATACCATTTTTGTAATATGGGATGTAAAAAGATTTTGGATCAATAATATATATATATATATATATATATATATATATATATATATATATATATATATATATATATATAATAAAACAAAAATAAAAAAGCCAAAAACAAACAAAAAACATTCTTTAAAAATTTAAAAAGATAAACAAAAGAAAAAAGAGAGAAAAAAAACAAAACCAGGAAAATAAAAGGAGAACAAACAATGAAAAATTACCAAAAAATACTTTTTTAAAAAAGTGAAAAAAATTAAAAACAAAAATTCTTCAAAAAAGAAAAAACATACAAAAAAATGTTAAAAAATAAAAAGGAACAAAAAAGGAGAGGAAAAAGAACCAAAAAAATTTTAAAAACACAAAAATAATACTTTTCTTGAATAATTGCAAAAAGTAAAAAAAGAAAATTTTCATGAAAATTTAATAATAAAATACTATAAAAAAGAAGTGGAGAATAAAAACATACCCACAAAAAAAACCCTCAACTAATTCTTATAGTGAAAAATTAGGATTCTCTTGTTTTGTTGGGAGTAATCTCTAAGAATATATTTTTATAACCTAAACCAAATATGAGTGTATATTTTTCATCTTAAATTTGTCTTATTTTTTTCCCCGCTTACCAAACCCTCCATAATGTTTTCTGATTCCAATTTGTATTTGGACCAAACTTTCCTTCTAATTGGTTTGACAACTCACTTTATACATATTAAACTATTAGTTAATCGTTTAGTATTAATTTATTGGCTAAATTGCAACTTGATACCTTCAACTATTCAGAATGTTCAACTTAATACCCTCAACTTTGATAGGTACCAACTTGATAGCTTCCCTGCAAACGGTATTAACTGAGCTAGAAAATGTCAAAAATCACCCTTCTCAATCCCCCCTCTTTTCGACAGCCCTCAATCTTTCATCGGTGTCGTTAGTCGGAGGGGATGCAGCAGCAGTCGTGGCAGTCGGCAGGGCGTACGTGGGGGTTGCACGCAACGGAGAGGGAGGGGGTTGTGCGCATCAGAGGGGGGGTGTTGCGCACGATGGTGGAGGGGGGCTGGGTACCGTAGTGCGGAGGGGGAAGGGGGGTTGCACGCGGTGGAGGGGCAAGTGGGGTTGCATGCAACGGAGGGGGAGGGGGTGTTGCGTGCGAGGGTGGGGAGGTTTGGGGGGCTTGGCATTGCAGGGAGGCGGGGGGGCTGCGCACGACAGAGGGGGTGCTGCGCGGGCCGGATTGGGTATTGCGCGGGGGTAGCGGGTGGGGGCTGGGCAGCACGTGTAACGCTCTAGTCCCAAAATACGTAGGACTAAGTACGTAGACATGTCAGCTGTAGATATACGAAAAATACTCCAGTGTATGGAATCCTCGTATAAATACATAAGCTGTAAAATATAGAGAACCAAGACATGCTAAATTTTATCCACAAATATATAATAAAATAGAGATAGAATCAATTTGAATAGTTATGGTACAATCGTTGGGCGGAGACAAAGTCCACTACCAACTATCTCAATAAAATAAATGTACAAGAAAGCGATCGACAAAATGATAAAATGAACCAAGAGCAATCATCTTCGAGAAATGGAGAAGATCACGGCCTTGGCTAGAACACCTGCAGAAAACATGAACACATACCTGGGGAAAAACCAGGTCCTCAGAGGGACGTAACAAGACACATAATATCATGCCAATGAACTGAATAATAAAGCTCAACAGAAAAGTATGCATGAGTAAAGGTTCCTAACCATTCTATGTGGAATGCACTTCAGAGGACAACGTTCTACGCAGGGGCTGTAACGGATTCACGCAAGCAAGTAATAGAGAGTGGCCGTCAAGTAGCGCTCATCCGAGTCACTATCGGCCCTGGGCAGAAGGTAGTGCTCATAAGAGTCACCATCGGCCCAAAATGTGTGTAAAAATAAAATATAGCCCCTACGCTAATAATTGTCCCCTCCCCCCAATGATACTATACATGCGTCGTCTCCACGACACTGTTTAATCCTTAATAACTGCGAAGTCTTCTACACAATCTATTAGCAGTTATAACCTAACGTACGGCCTGTACGCGCCAATGATCAGTCAGCACGCAAGTCCGCATCTATATGTGACTCACAACTCACACACAATCCATGGCACATCGTGACAGTTTATGAGATGCACTAAACATACGGTGGTCCCTTAACTCTAAGCCAATTGCGTAAAATATAATAATTTCATCTATATAGTTTTGAAAGAACAACATAAAGAAAAAGCATGCATGATATTGAGCAAGAAATTAAACAATATAGGCAAGGTGTCTTGCCTGGAGTGTCGTCTGGTGTGGTGTGATAATCCGACAAGTCCTGTTTGTCCATTAGCCATGGTCAATGTGAAGGGGCCCGAATTCGCGAGAAAATAGGAAAAGCATAATTAGTCATGAGTAATGGGGACAATTGGAAGAATTTGTGGAGTAGATAAATATACAATTTCTTAGAAATTATTTACATTACTTTAAAAACATGTTTACTTGTAAAAATTTATTTACGAAAATATTTGAAAATAATAATTTTGAAAATTATATCCTATTAGTCAAATACTCTAAGTTGTAAAGTATGATGTAAAGGTAGAAACTATCTTTCATAATTTAAAATATATTTTAGATAATAATTGAAAATAGTACTAAATTATTTAGACCAAAACTTGTCAAATATATATATACACCAAATCGAGAATAATATTTTAAAATTTGCTTGAAATTAGCTAGACAATATTTGTACTACTTATAAAATAATAATGCAATAATCATAATATATAATATAATATAATATTATAATAATAATAATAATAATAATAATAATAATATACTTACAAAACCTTTGGTTAATGAAAACCACTAATAATGTATTAATAATAATAATAATGATAATAATGATAATAATAATAATAATAATAATAATAATAATAATACTGATATTAATATAACTCAGCTCTCCTCTCCTCAGTGGAGAGAGAAGGTTAAGAAAGAAAAAAAAATTGCTGAGTAGAGAAGAAGAGGGAAAGAGGGGGATCGGCTGAAGGGGACTCACCAGAGGGGAGCGGCGCGCTCGGGGTCGGCGCCGGGCGCCGGTGGTCGAGGGGTTGTCCGGCATGTGGCGCGAGGGAGATCGGCGCGACAGCGGCTGGATCTAGGGCTCGCGGAGGCTGTCGCTCGAGGATCGGAGGCGGAGGCTGCTCTGGGCGGCGGCGCGGTCGGGTGCCCACACGCGGAGGAGACAGCGATCAGCGGAGGGTGCGGCCTCGGCGGGAGGCGACGAGAGTGGAGACGCGAGAGGAAGAATGGCGCCGTACGGTCGGAGTGGGTCGCTCGGCGGGAACGCGGCGCACGTCTCCGGGCATGGCCGGGTGGGGTTTGGCGGTAGCGCGGCCACCCAGGGACAGGGGCGGCGGCGTCGGATCGTCGCCGGGTGCTGGGATCGCGGGGATGATGCCCGGTCGGTTGGCGCTGGTGAAGACTGGGCGGATCCGGACCGGACTCGGCGGCGAGGTGAGTTAGTTGGGTTTTGATTTGGGTTTTTTTTGGTGGTGCCGGTGGTGGTGTCGACGGGGTGAGTAGGTTTTGTCGGGTTGTGGCGGGGTGGTTGTTGTGGACAGGGGCTGGCCGGAGAAGGTGGATGAAGGCGGTGCTGGTGACGGTGAGGGTGCTGGTGCTGTGCGGCCCGGCCAGGAGATTGGGGACGGGGCACGGTGAAGGCGGGACTGTGGTTGCGATGACGGTGGAACGTCTAGGGGGACGTCGTCGTGTCCGGGCTGTGGACACGACGCGGATGACTGTAAAGCATTGGAATAATATTCTGCGTCACAGACACGATGCAGAGCACGAATTGTGGAGATTGGTTGGTGAAATTTTATGGATGAGTACCTCTCCTTTTATAGGAGGTGGGAATTCCCATTAGGATAGGACTAGTATTCGTTTAAATTGCGATGGATAATTCCATCCTTTATTTTAAATAACTTTTAAAATTATTTAATCAATTCTAGATAAAACCTTCACTTAATAAAATCTCCTCAAAATTTTAAATTATCGTATTTAATCAAATATCGAATCAAACTAAATTTTAAACATCTTTTTCGTAAATATTAAAAATATAATAATATTAATTTCGAAAATCATGATAATTGCTTAAATATTTAAAATACATTTTTATAATAATTAAACTAATTAGAATTAGTTTTCGAAAAACGAGTGGGCATGAAATAAATTTCATGTCTCTCTTGAACAAAATAGTTTTCGGAATTACTACTTATATTTGCACCATTTAATAAAAATGATCATTTTTAAATAATGCTTGCCAATACGCGACGTGATGTAATAATACAAATATTTAAATACTTATTTTTCTATATGAAAAACCTTTTAATAAAATCTTTTATATGAATATACATACTAACTCGCAATTTCGCACGCGACGTACAAATACGAATAACGCGAACTCGTACGCGACGTATAATTACGAATAAAAAATCAATACCAAATTAATTTAGAAAAAAAAAATCATAGTAGAAATTAGGGATTTTACATCCTACCCAACTTAAAAGAATTTTGTCCTCAAAATTTAGAAAAAACAGTAATAGTTGAGGATATCAAGTTACAATTTAGCCAAAAAAAAAAAAAAAATCTTACAAGGAGAAAACTTGGACAGTGGCCCATGGGCTTAAAAGTTGGTCTTACTTATTAAGCTCTTAATAAGGTGGACCCCAACTATCGGCCCATTTTTGAATTTCACCACCACCTTTAAAACTTTCTCAAATTAAACCGAACAAATAGAAGAGCCAAACCCTTCAACTAAAACCCTTACTTCACTGACTACATCCCTCTTCTTCCTCACCAAAACCCTAACCCTAAAATTCGAGAGAGAGATAGAGAGAGAAGGGAGCGATGGATGTGGATCGCGCCGACGGGCGGAAGCCGGACCAGATGCGTCCCCTCTCCTGCTCCAGGAACGTCCTCGACCGCGCCCATGGCTCCGCTCGTTGGTCGCAAGGTCACTCACTCGCTCGCTCCCTCCCTATTTCGTGCGAACCCTTATTTTATTTCGTTAAATTCACTGCAGAAATGATCAACCTTTTTTAGGGAAATATTGATTCTAGTTTGTCAATCGATTAGAATCAGGTGGTCGATAGGAAGCATGACCTGACGATCATAAAAGTTTGGTCGGTGGGGGCGAAATTGGTGTAGTTTCTGTGTCGTTGCGCTGTATCCATTTCTGGTCTGAGTTGCACTTGTGTCATTTGCACCGTAATTTAAGTCGTGCTTTGCTTGTTTACATAATCAAAATCGACCAATAGTAGAGGGCATCAACTTATCAATTTATTTGTTTTGCTGTTAAGTCGACGTCAAGCATGGAACTACTGACAAATAACTGGTCAAGATTGAGGCTTGCCGTAGAATCTATTGAAAGCTGGTAGACAGGAACCTGATCCGTACGGGTATGGATATGGGATACATGCATTTTCAAACAGGTTCAATTTAATCACCTATGTTGCACAAATACGAATAAGGATATGAGTACGAACAATATACGGATACGGTCACCATTTTCCCGTGCCCATGCAACATAGGGTGACAACAAAGGAGTGACCTCTGTAGTTTCCCACGGGGACCCAGACTAGGGAAATGTCTGGATAAGAGGGAACGACAAACCAAAGTTTGGGCTGCCCAATGGTTGATACCTTTGGTAAGCGGAGGGGAAGTCCTGGGAGGGGGGACATTAAGCGTCTGTCCCCTAATCTCGAAGATAGGGGTGGAATGATTATGAGACATTCCGCTTCATTCTTTAGATATCTTCTACAGGTGTCTTGTTACATAACATGGTTCGGTTATGGTAAATCTTAATGACAACATAAGTATAATAATTTTATATTCAGAAACATTCAGTTTGAGGGTTTACATTTCCACTAATTTATACAGATTTTCATAGGCAGCAGATCTAATCTATTCATCTTCCCATTTAACAACTCCGAATATCTTTATTATTTTCTTGGCATATAGGCTAAATTAGTTTTGTGTAAAATGTTTTAATCCCTCTTTTGTCAAAACTATAGTTTTTATTTTTGCTAAGTTGGAGGGAAAATGTAAAAATATGAATTACATTTATAGAGGAGTGTCGAGGCAATACAAGTGAATTGGAGAAGTTGCCTCAAAACTATCTGAATTAAGTATCTTATAATAAATTTTTTGGACATGCCTGATATATCCATTGGGTCTTCACGATGGATCATATCGAGTATCTTACAATAGAAATTGTGGACATGCCTGATATATCCAGTGGGTCTTCACGAAGGATCATATCCAATATGTTTTCCAACATGGATATGGCTCCATATGAGAAGCCTTTGCGTTATAAAGTCTCTATTCTCTAATACAGTGAAATGCAACACACTTGTGCTTATCATGTCATAAGAGTAGAAGACGCAACATAGGCAACAAACAGGTCTAATAGCGTTGCTAGAACCTTAGAAATCTCTTATTATCTAGACACCTAGTTTACTTTATTTGTGGGTTTTACAAGTTATATTAATGTCTACTATAGTTGACTTTTTCCCCTCATAAGAAAAATGAACTATATCTGCCTTTCAGAGGCCGAATGTTACCTTCTCTTTGTACTTATCAATTTCCCATTTCTTTTGGCAAGTTAAAGCCATAAAGCTTTTTCTTCTAAAAATCAACTTTCTATCTATTGGATAAAGTTAATCCTATAATAGTTGGTTCTAACCATATTTACGATCAAGTGGATATTTGTGTCATATTGTGGTTATGCATATCTAAAGTTTTGTACACTTGTTTCTTTTTATGAACATCTTTTGTCTTTTGTATAGGGGATACAATTGTGCTAGCTGCTGTTTATGGACCAAAAGCTGGAACTAGGAAGGGAGAAAACCCTGAAAAAGCTTCAATTGATGTTGTTTGGAAGCCTAAAACAGGACAAATAGGTCTATCATCTGTATGAATTATCAGTATTATTTTGACACGATATTTCATTTTGTCTGGAAGTTGTTTTTGATCCTGCAAGTCTTTTATCTGTTCTTTAATTGACATAAAGAGTTATTTTTTCCTTCCTGCATCCCTGGTTCTTTAAATAGAAATAAGTTATTTGCAAAAATTTAGATGCATTCTGTTTTATTGAAGTAATATAAAAGCCTTATATTACATGATTACATCTAACCTTAAATTTATCTTAATGTGTGGATTCTGGATCCATGAAGTTCATTCTAGTCAGCACTAGTTATCTTCATCTAGGTTGAGTCAATCTTTTCCTTGTTCTATGTTTAGTCTGCAGGTAAGGAATTTACAGAACTCACACTCTCTCCCTACCATCACATCTACTTCACATCTCTAGCTATGGGGAGGAAATGACTGAATCTCCTCCGCCCTGCCGTTATCGAACAATGGGTGCCTCCCTCCTCTTTCCTTGTAGTCCCTCCTGTAGCTGTCAGCCTCCTTCCCCTTTCACCTTCCAGCCTCTCTCTCTCTCTCTCTCTCTCTATCTATGTTCTCATGCTCGCATAGGAGAAGGTTTCGTTTTATCACCAATTTAAGTGGAGAGAGAAGATGAAGTTGGAGGGTTTTTTTTTTTTTGGGTGATCCTAGGAGGCACTATCAGCTATGTTGATGGTTAAATGGCAATAATTGGCAGATCTTTAAAGGGGTATAAGAGGGTAGCTAAGAGTGCAAAAGAACAAGAAGATGATACGATAGATCATGTAAATAAAATGTGAAGAGCAAATTTGTTGTAAGTTGGATGTGTTCATGCAATTCGAGGGAATATCTAACATGACTCCACCAGTTGATGCCAGTAGAAGTAGCATGCCCTGAATTTGATAAGGCACTTTAAGGAACAGTGTAGTGATTAAATGTTGGTTTTCTTGATCTTGAAACTCCATAGTTCACTTTGTATCTTTCTTTTTCTATGTAGAGGGGCTGGCTTTATCTTTAGATGGTCATGCATTTCGTCAATAGATATATAAATTCATCATGTCAGCTATGGAGTTTCATCATTAACCTGATATTGACCTTCTCACTTGGTGCTAATTCTTATTCAATAAAGGAATAGGACATACAAAAGGGCACACACACATGTATATTTATGTACATGTGCTTGTATGCAAATTATTATGTGGCTTGTTTTATTGAAGACATTTTTACTGGCACTATAGGCCTTGGTGACTAGTTTATTTCTT
The DNA here is from genome assembly GCA_029216955.1 of Iris pallida. Taxonomy (NCBI): domain Eukaryota; kingdom Viridiplantae; phylum Streptophyta; class Magnoliopsida; order Asparagales; family Iridaceae; genus Iris; species Iris pallida. Next base: position 14,831,980 of record JANAVB010009198.1, on the reverse strand, counting down.
TTGACCCCTGTTTATTTCTGTTGGTAGCTAAGATCATTAGTTCATTTCTAACATGATGGAATATTTTCTTACCTCGTAATTATTATAAAGCATTTTGAAATGTTGTCTAGGCAAACCGGAAAAGGAGAATGAGATGATTTTAAGGAGGACTTTGCAAAGCATCTGTCTTCTGACCATCCATCCTAATACGACGACTTCTGTCATAGTTCAGGTGAGGTAGCTTTGATCTTCTTTGTAATTTATATATTTATCTCGTCTAGTTCTCTCCAATTGTATCATATCTGAACTTTAATACGGTATTAAACTATTAATATCCACATGTGAATTGTACATTCTGCTAATGAATTTATATATAATGTCTTGTGTGCTGGTGTTATTAACTTTATGTATCGACTTTTCCGGCTATAATTCATTGAACAGCCATGCGGACTTATATAAATATTAAGTAAAGCCATTACACCATTCCAGATTGCTAAATCTATTGATGATTGTAGGTTGTAGAGGCCTACTCTGGTTTATGGTTTACCTTTATTTCAATTGAACAGCTCGCATGTTCTCTGCAAATCATTATTTCTGAATTGTGAAACTGTGAAACTCTGAACTGTAATAGGTAATGTTCTTATGTGTCTGTTGAACATGTCTTGATATTCTTGGAGCTCGCAGTGAGCTGTGTCCTGTGGCCACGAATTGGCCTGTGTCTTGACATCGGTGGAATGCTACCTCTGTGACTTGACTAAGAAAGAGACCCCCAAAACAAGTTCAGATTTAATATACATTCACAGCTAAGAAACAAAAACACAGTGCTTCTTTGAGGTTAAACAAGTTCATATGTCATTGTTCTAACTAAATTTCATCACATCTTTTGGTCCTGGTTGTGGTAACAAGTTTGTAAATGTGGGTTATTGCAGAAGCACTGGATGACTTATTCATACATGAACTTGTTTCTATTTAATTTAGATACTATTTATTGGCAATCGTAACAAAGAAGTTCCTAACTCACAAAAGATTATTGTGACTGTGCCACCACTGAAAAGTCGAGTGCAAGTCTGGTGAGGTAATTTACTGGAGACTTTATTAGTCTTAGAGAAAAACAGTTGAACTAGTCGGTGTTGAAGATTATACTGTGAGTGTGAATATGTTTGATTCTGTACTTTCTTCCTTTTCAAGTGTGTTTCTCCAATTCATTTCTTTCATTGTTGACATTTGCAGTGGATTTACACTACAATGTAAGATTTGTCCTGTCATGGACATTATTATGAGTCACCATTTTCATGTACAGACTTTATGGGACACTACATGTGCGCCATTCATGCTTGCATATATTCTACATGGTCATATATGTCAAGATGAACTTAATAAAAAGTGCCTTTATGTTCATGCACATGCATGGAACATGCCCATTATTCTGTTCTTAATTGGTTACCTTTACTTTGGATGGATTTTGGTTGGTTAAAAGATGAAACTCCTTGTCATGTGGGCCTTTAAGTGTGCTTTGGAGCCTATTCTTCCTGTTTCATGGTTAAATGTGCTTAGGACTAATACCTTTAATAGAAACTATTACCAATTTGTGGGCAACTGGGCAGACATTATTTTCTTCCTATGCACTTAATTCTGTTAGTATCGTGCTGAGGAACTAATTCCTATCCAAAAAAGGAGTGTTCTATAAAGTTACTTGTGGACCCAACACAAGAACACAAACCGTTTCTTCCAACATTTGGTGGTGTGCTACAGGAATTTAATTACTCCATTCAGCTCTATTATGGGCCATCTTCTTCTGTAGTATTGCCATTGAACCCTAGTCCATGCAGCTTCTTCAATTGCAGTTGTATCACATTACATTAATAACGCATCTGGTAAGCAGCTTATACTGTCACTCCTTATCACCTATTGAGCAATTAATTTTAAAAAGAATGACCTTTTTGGTTAGTGAACTAAATTAAACATGAGTAGAAATACTATTTGTACAAATGTTTTAAAGTTTTTGTCCTCTTGGCATCAGAAATAACTGGATCTATCAACTGGTTAATTTGATGTGGGCGGACCACAAAGTAAGGAAGGATTATTCACCAATAATAACCCTTCTTTAATAGTCATTTTCCTTAATAGTCATTTTCCTATTTTAGTCAGGAAGGATTATTTTTGGTCTTTCACCAATAATAACCCTTCCTTAATTAAGCCAAGGATTATTTTGGTCTTTCACCAATAATAACCCTTCCTTAATTAAGCCTTTGTTTTTCCCTATATAAACTAGGGTTAGCCATCTTTTATTTTCCATGCTTGTATTGAGAAGAAACTCTCAAGTATCAATAAGAAGGATTTAGACTTTGTCCGTCCACCAAAGTTGGGAGTTTGTTCATTTCTCACAAAAAGATCATTATCTTTCTCTGTTTCTCTTTTCTACAAATCTTTTGTGAATCGAATAGGTCGATTCACATCATAATTCTTGCAATATCACATACCTTTGCCATCTGATTAATAAACCTCAGCTATGACCTTCATAGTTTTTAGTGTTGATATTTTCTACGTTGATCTTATTTACTTGACAGCCTCTTATTGCTATTTATATTTAGAACAACCAATTTAGGTTCATGTGCTTCTCTTTTTCAGGTTGTTGCTGATGACGGTGCTGTATCCTCCAGGTTCTTTACATTGTATTCATGTAGCTTTATTTTTAGACATTTACATATAATGATCACTATTTATTTATTTATCTAATTTTCTCAAGGTTTTCAGAAGACTGTTCCTCTCATACTTAGAAGCACATATCTGATGTTAGTCTATTTCCATGGGATCTCTTTGAAACTCATAAACTGCCTCATTTGATAAACTTGGAGGTTAGCTGAGCGTGTTAAGTGTTAATAAATCTAGCTTCAGGAATTTGATACCTTTTTTCAAGCCCTTTATATCAGTGCTTTTCATGTCCTCTCTGAACTGCTGTATAGATGCTGGTTTTCTCAATGTTACTTCAAAATACATTATATCCGTATTTGAAAGTGGTAGTATATGAGTTAAACATGTCAGCATGGTTGTTGACCATACTCATACGTTGCCTTTTCTTTAGCCATTCAGACTAAGAAGCTCTGTACCTAGAAGAGATCGGTCACAATGTGCAATAGTTCTACTCTCTAGAGAATACCGAATTCCTTGTCAATAGACTCAATACTCCCGGACTTAATTCCGTAAATAGTTAAGTGTAAGTAATTCGCTGCCATGAGCCTTCTGGGACTACATAATTATTTCTTTTTCACAACTCTTCCACCTCTAGCTTTAGAGGTTATAATTAGTAGTTTACTGTAAAAGAAATCTCTTACATGTCAACATGGGGTTTGATGATACAAGTTCCTTGATTAAAGATCCAGCTTCTCCCATGTGCAATAAATGCATCTTGTGCTGCACTTGTGGATGCTGGAATTCCTCTGAAGCATCTTGCTGGTAATCTTATATTTCCATCTCAGTTGTATTTCCATGTATATCTTCAGAAAAAAAAAACTTACATTATCAATTACTGCAGTTGCAATCTGTTGTGGGTTGACAGAGAGTGGATCACTAATTTTAGATCCCACCTTGGTAGAAGAGCAGGTGATTTGTTTCTCTTCAAGCAGCTGTAACAGTCTGTATTAGGTGCTTGCTTTTAAGTTTGTAAGAAAAACATGACCGAAATTTTATTAGATGCACTGTTCTTCTGTTGTCTAAACTAAATATGTGATATTGTTGACTAAGCATGTTTGTACTTTACACGCTGTATTTAGTTACATCTTCGCCACCAGCTATTAATAGGGTCTTTTATTACCTTTTGGATTATTTACTTTCTTTTCATAAAGGCCATGTTGATCCCCAATTTGCATATAGAATGAGTAGTCAACATTCACTGTAATTCTAACCATTCATATTTTTTTAATACAAATATTTCTTGTAATACAGACACAGTTCCTTTTATTATAAGTTTATGACATATATGCTATTGTGGGTATTGACATCCTTTTTGTAACATCACAGAAGTTGCAGGCGTTTGCTTACCTGGTCTTTCCAAATGCCCCTCTCTCAGTTCTTCCTAAAACACCGTCAGTTGGAGAGGATGACCCTGTTGAGCATGGGGTTATAACTTCTGCCACCCATGGGGCGATATCAGGTAAAATCTGCAAATCCCCTCTCAACTTCCGCATGTATCCGTTCATGCCCCTTTAGCAAGTTTTACTTGAACTTTTAAATTTTCTCTTCGAAAACGAGCAGTAGAACATTTCTGAAAAACTTGTAAATTTAGAGTCAGAATCATGCCCCAAGTCAGCAATTACTAAGAAGTAGCTTAGCTGTTTCCTTTCTCATTCTTATTGTTATCCAAATCCATGAAACTAAATCTAGTAGCTCACATATATCATTTTGTAACAAATAATTAGTTGCCTAGAGATTATTTTGAACTAATTGCATACTAAGAAATCTGTTTAGAAAAAAATCAATCTATCTTAACACTCAATTATCCACAATAATGTCAAATTAAGAAATTGATGCCTGTTAAAGTTTTAACATGTATTACCTGTTAAATTTGCAACTGTTAAATGGTTAATTTTTATTAATGAAATTATAATGTACGAAAGTCCATTCTCTAATGTTGCTGCTGACTATAGTTATCACATGAGAATCTTTTAGTTTCAGATAATTTCTTAGTATAAATTTGTAGGCTTGAATTTGAATGTATGTACTCTCTCTTCAATATGCAGTTCATCCCCAATGTGCTATTCTTACAAATAATACCACAATATGCATCCCTACTGCAAAGTATATGTCATGTCTTCTATCTTATCTAGATATTGTAGTTGGTATTCAAGTTTGATGGTTTTTTTTACACATACTTTTAGGTTGTTTTAGTTTGGTGGAAAATGAGGGAAAGGAAAACGTCCCATTACTACATGAAATACTTCCTTGTTTTCCTTTCCCTCGCTCTCCTAGCAAGCAAAAGCAACCTTAAGAAATTCAGATGCACAGTTTTCCGCAAATTATATTAAGCCCTTTTTGAACTCTACCTCTGCAGCTATTGTCTCTTGGCATGTTTTCCTCCGCAAGGCCAATAAGCATCATTGAAATCTTTAGGAGTTAGCACTCATTCATATTACCATTGACGTTACCCTTCCATAGCTGGTAAACAACATAGGATTCACTAGAATGTGTGTGGTGGTGGGTGTGCTTGGGGGGGGGGGGGGGGGGGGGGGGGGTTGGTTATGACCCCTGTGACTGATCAGAGATTAATTTACCCCCTCGAAATCTTCTTCACTGAAACCCTTTCTCCACTTGTGAGTTAAAAATTTTCACTCTTAACCTGAAGGCTTAAAGGAGATTTTGTGATAATGTGCTTTTTCTTTTCCAAACTATGTTTCTGGTTGAGGAGCTAAGTGGGTAACCGTAGTTTTGGAGGTCGATACATTCTCCCCTAGAAACTATCTTGGGTATTGGCATAAACTATGTTGATGCTTATATATCCTTCTGGACAGTGAACTATGTTGATGCTTATATATCCTTCTGGACAGTGTGGACTATTCTTTCATACCATTTTAACTTATGGTCAGAGAAATGTGGTTTTCAGCAAACATAAACTACCCAAACTAAATAAAACTATGGCGTGTTGTGTAGGGTTTGGTCCAAGCATTAGCATGTGAATTAATGGTAGACCATACAAAATGTAAACCCACACATTTCTCATGTATATACCATTTAAAGCACATCAATATAGAAGTCTGCATGCTTCGAGGTATAAATTTCAATAAGGGGCAAATCTCGTACTTGAAAAAACCGTAGATTCACACAATCTGTCATCTCATCCACGATTCATAAATTCTTGAAGAGTTGGATTCCGTTCTTGATAGTCATAAATGGGTTTGCTAGTTGAACAATTATGCTAATTTTGTATCATTTGAACAATTGTGCTCTAGTATAAGAGGGTACTGTAGAGTTGGGTGGAATCGATGGGATCATTGAACCTCATCTTTTAGCATGTGACCTATTGGTTGATCATGTAATTGTGAACATACACCACTTACCATGTTTCACTTAGGGGCAGATCCAAGTATTGGGTGGGGTGGGCAGGAGCCCACCCCAAACATTTCCCCCCTTTTTTCATATTTTTTTTTTTTTTTTTTGTAGGAGTTAGCCCACACCTAACCCACCCCACTTTATATTTCTTGATCCGCCTCCTGGTTTCACTCTACTTAAAAACGCCATGAATAGAAGGATTTCATGGTTGAGAACCATAAATCTTATGTATTCGGTCTTTATATTTACAAATTTTTATATAGTGCAGTTGCATGTATTTTAGATGTTTAGGAGAGAGAAACTTGTAGCCTTGTATGGCTTTTCTTCTCAGAAAGTCTATTTAGGTATATTTGCAATATTGTTATTAAGTTATGTATAATTCTTGTATTTGTTTTCCAGTGAGGGACTATTTCAACTGTTTGGGAGGTGGTCGTGCTGCATGCGCAAAGATCTCTGAATTTCTCAGGAAGAACTTTCAGTCTCGAGTTCCGCAAGCTACTTAGATCTGACAGAAGGGTGAAAACCAGATAACCTCGAACTCTACTTCTGATGATGGTCACGAGCTTCTCCGAGCAGCTTGCCGTGCGACCTTGAGCCTTTTTGCTAGCAAACTTGGATTTTGCCTCGAGATGTATTTTTTGTTGGATAAGTGCCTGGTTTATTTTTTGACCTACATTTACGAGTGTTGGTAATGGAATTCCCTTATTTCTAAATTATGTTTGTCCAATTCTAGCTGGTTTTTAAGGATGATCGACTCAGTTTGTGAGAGCTTGTTGCTTTGGCGAAAAAAGAAACAGTGGCACTTTGTGTATGTATCCTTCTGTTTATGCAAGGGAACAAGTTGCATCAATTTTGATTCTCTTGATTTATTTATGATGGCTCCTTTATTTTACCGTTAAATTATTCAAACGTTGTTTATTTGTTAATAATGTTTTGGAATGTAAAAGGACATCAAAGCTGAAGTCTCGTGACTCAGGGACGGTAATGGGACAGTGATCAACAAACCATTGATGCTTTTATGTCCATATGATTGAGACATGATCAAAACATGATTTTTAAGGTGTGGTAAGTAGTGTATATGATTTATACTTTTTACTGTTTCCAGACGTCTTTTAACTCACCCCTGGTGTCAATTGACTATTTTAACCACCGACTCTGCAAACTTTCAAGTAAAACATAGGCGAGGCTACTACTGGGATAAAAGGAATAATAGTTTCTTTTAAATTTTAATATTTATGGGCAAATGTAAAACTATCAAAGGAAAAATGTACACGAACTATATACTTTGAAGATTCAATTTTCTTTATACATATAAATAAAGAAAAAAAATTGTATAGACAAAAAGTTTGGAAGAATGGATGGAGGAGATTCAATTATCTTGGTGCATCAGATTTTGCCTCAAGCCAGTTTCTAGTGCATCAGTGAAGAAGCATTGTGTTTAAACACACGAGACAACTCACATATGTAGTTAACTTCGAAAACATCAATCATGAAGCTATGTTCTCTTACGTGAACGGAAAAAAGAGAGCAGAGCAATTCTCCTTGTAGTAGTCTTTGTTGTGTCTAAATTCCATCAGTAGGTCTGATGAAATTATTGAGCTTGTATCTATTTTTTCTGAACTTTCTTTCTTCCTACAAAATTTTCTGAGAATAAAATGTAAAGCAATTTTTTCTTAACTTCATATGTTAAAAAAAGTTGTGCCAAGATTCAAGAATGCAAATGCTAAGTTACAAAACTTTACTAAATCTTCCATCTTCCACTATATAATGAGGCTTCAAAACGGCTCAAAAGTGAGCCGTCTAAGCCGTTTGTATATCATGGTCTATTTTATTTAAAAAATAAATAAATTATGTAAACAAATGTTGAAAAAAGTTTAAAAATGTTATATTCAACATGGAAAATCGAACTCAACCAAACAAGAAAAATATCTCCTACCTTAACTACATGAATTAAAAAAATATTTAACTATAATTAAATAATATTTTATTATACATTATTATTATACGTGTAAAATATATATTTATTAATAATAGGTGGGAGCAGTTTGCCGCTACAGAGACTCTTCAACCGTCACGGAACTGTAGAAGCAACAAAACTTCAATGCAACCGCAAAGACGCGCCATCTATGTTTCCGTAACCTACACCAACAAACAACTGGCCATCTCAACGAATCATCGCCCGCCACGGTTACTACTACGATACTCATGAGGCACACCACACATCACCGCTTGCAACACCGACGACAAAGCAAATCCAGACAACCGCATTTTCGTCCGGCAAATGAAAACAAAAGTTTCCACTTATTAATTTTTACGTTTAAGTTCATTACATTTTTTTTTTTTTTATAAAAGACCCAAATCTAGTTATTACCTAAAAGAGTTTCAAAGCATAATAAATATGAATTGTTGAAGTACCAATGCTAGAACTCTATTACTCGATTTTTGTATAAATATTTATATTATTTTATTATGTTCTTCCAGCCTGCTGGTTGAATGTGTATTTGGGACAAGAAATTAAATGTCTGTTATTCTATTACTCTATTCTTGCAAGCTGAATGTCATTTGGGATATAGTTAAAATATAAGATTATTTATACTAACTAATTCTAAATTTTGGACTTATAATACGAAGTATTCCTATTTTTAAACTAATTACACTGACCCACCCTTCCTGAAAAAATATATTTAAAATAGTGATAGTTAATGTTATAACTTTTTTATTTTTTATCATAAAGTAGGATACCCCATGTAATAAATATAAATATGGGGTGGTCAGTGTAATTAGTTTAGGATAGTTTGTAAATAATCCTAAAATCTATTTAAAATGAATGTTAAATGATTTCAACATGGACTGATTTGATACTATTTTAAAATTATTGTTACAGCACCAAAACTATAGAGCTGTGGTTCAAGGTGTTCACTGGGTCGGGCGGCCCGGTCCCCGGTCCAGGCCGGCCAGGTCAAACCCGTCCGGGCCAGCCCGAGCCCGGTTAACGATCCGGACCGGTCCGACCCGCCCCCAAACTCGTCCGGGCTGGGTTATGCCCCCCGACCCACTAGCCCGGCCCGGTTTGAACGCAGGTTCGGGCCGGTCAAACCCGCCTATTCCGACCGGGTCGACCCGGACCGGCCCGGTCCAAGACCCGGTTCGGCCGATTTTGAATTTTTTTTAAGTTTTTCAAACGTTGGATGCCAAATGACCATTTTACCTCCATTTTACTCGCTGTTTTTAGACCGTTTAAGGATATTTGGTCATTTTCTGGAAATGACTAAAAATACTCTTATAACAACTCTTTTTGGGGGTAAAATAGGTCATTTTGTACCCAAAAAAAATCTATAAATAGGCCATAAATCTTCAAACTTAATCACACCGTAATTTCTTTCCTCCTAATTTTTACAAGCAAACTCGTGTGAAGAGACGATTTATATCATGGATAATGATCAACTAGTGCAGCAACCGCAAGATCAGCAACCACACCTGCACCACAACCGCACCGCAACCTCAACCGCACCGCAAGAAGAGTTTGAATCAGATTCGAAAAATTTGCATCATTTTAGCAGAGTTTACAATGAGCGTGCAAGTGACGGTACCGAAAGAAGATACTCCACTAAAGTTCTTGTTGAATGTTTGTATTGTAGAAAACGATTAAAATGAGACCATAGCCATCAGGGCCGGCCCTGAGTTCATGGAGGCCCTAGGCAAACTTTTAAATGGGCCCATATATAATATAAAAAATTGAACTAAAAAGTAATTTAAAAATGTTGTAGCAATAATTGAACCTAGACCTCTTGTGTGCAAGTTTAATATGTTAACACTACACCACAATTGTTTTGTGATAAAGTGGCGTCATATTACGTATTAGTTCTATCTACGATACAAGATTACTATATATATATATATTTTTAAAAAAAATTGGGCCCCCAAATTTATGGGGCCCTGGGTGATCGCCCTGACGCCTTGGGCCAGGGCCGGCCCTGATAGCCATGGTATAGGAAGCTACATCGACATTTAAAATCATGTATCAACATCTAGAAATCTTGTATGAGTCATTAATCGCAGTTTATGTACTAGTAATCTTGTATTCTTTGTAATATTGTATTAGTCATTAATCGCAGTTTATGTATTAATCATTAATCGCAGTTTATGTATCATTAATCACAGTTTATGTATTCTAATTTGTACTTTTTTTAAACATAAATGGTAAAAGTAAAATAAATTTATTTTACTATTTTTTTGTACTTGCGATTTTTTTGGTCATTCATACTATTTTTAGAAAGCAAATCATTTTTTTAGACCATAAACAAGGTTGTCCGGTCCAATGCTGAACCGGCCCGGCCCAAGCCCGGTTCAGCCCGGCCGACCCAACTAGACCCCGAGTCCAGGCTGGATCCAGCCTCCCCTCCTCCGGGTTAGTCCGGGCCGGCCCGCTTTCACAAACAGTCTGAGCCCAGTTCGAACCAGGTCCAGTCAAACCCGATTTGACCTGGGCCCGGGTCGCCCAGACCGCCCCATCCAACACCTTGAGCTGTGGTGATAGTGAGGACTAACTATTTAAACAACTACTTCTCAAATTTTGATATAAAAAAGTTCTCGATGCTGATATTTTAGTGCGACAATCATGTTCTTTCCATCTTCTTATATTTAAACCAAAACCTACTTTTCATCCCCCCCAACCCCCCCCCACCCCACCCCCCACACAACCCCAACCACCTTGTTGCTTGCTAGATGAACATAGACATGTCAATGGATAGTTGAAAATTCGAATCTGATTCGATTATGTATCCAAACTTTCGAATATTATCCAAAATTTTGTATATCGGATATCTGAATTTTTTTTAGATATTATCTTTTTTTCGGATACGAATTCAGATATTAAGGCATTCGAATCCGTTAATATCCGATCCAACTTTAAATTGCTAATACGTATTCGGATATCCAAAATTATATATATATATATATATATTATCTATATAAATATATATATATATATATATATATATATAGCAAATGACCTCTAGCCTAGTGGTCCTGATCGATTTCCGTGGAGCGTTCGTGTCACGCCCCAGTACCGAAATACTGAGACGGACTAGGCCAGCTACACCGTATGAGGTATATACACGTCATACGGCGATCGTGGCTGTAAGAGACTAGGGGTGCATGCTACAATCAGGTCTCCTATGGTCCCACAGAGCATCTATGTCTCAATCAATCAAAACAAGAAGCAGTAAATAATGATCATATAAGACAAAGCAGTAAGCGTCCCCGACGCTTCATCAAATGATTCATGAGCATAGCTTTTACAAAAAGATGAGCTAGTACCGAGAGTCAATAGTACATAACCGTAGTCAGCTGCAGTCTGATTTAATTACAATTATGTAAAAGGAAACTAATGTCCGAACTGCCGCTAAACAGTGCCGGTGGCTAAACGTCAAGTACAAAATAAAATATCACAGCAGTGAAGAAGAACCCACTCATGGTCCCTGGCGCCCATACTCCTGGTGTGCACCATTGTTCGGTGGAAGGCTGGATCCTCTGGAGCTGCTACGAGATCTGGCCAAACAAAACCAGCGGGGTCAGGCCCCGAATAGCAAGTACCACAAGGGAGCACAAAAGAGTGAGATAAATCCAATGAGTTAAATAAGACCTGATTCACGAGCTATAGGCTTATACCATATCATCGAGACAATACGACACCCTTACAACCAAACAAGGACAAACGTGCCAATATCGTGCCGGGATAAGATATATCCTATAACCATGGGCAGGTAAAAGGGCTTCTGATTCGCGATTTCGGTCCATAGCCTATCGCAGCACAATAGCCCAACCCAACAACCAAACAGGACATGGTTGGACCACGCACCACGATAGTCCATGTTCCTCAGTTGCTAACAGAAGAAAACATATCACAAACAAGTCAGCTTACAAGCGGCCAATCAATCCTACGGCTTTCCATGATTTGTCTGGATTATACCAGTAATGCATATATATATATATATATATATATATATATATATATATATATATATATATATATATATATAGGAATCCTCAGATCGTATCGCATTCCAGCAGGGCTAGCCAAACCATTATATATAAGCAAGCACGAAATGCACCGGTCCCTCGAAAGGCCACCGCGCTAGAATAAGCAGTAACGGTTCCAGCTCTCCTATAGGAAGAGCTGGCTCGGCAGTCACAAATCAGATACTGTACTCCACTAGTACGGATGACTATACAGTATCCGAGGCGGCCAACCCGACGCGCCAAGACGGGACCCAGGGCGGCTGGTGACGTACGATCTCGAGATTCTGTTCCCTCCCAATGCTTCTACCAATTTAAGTTGCTTAGATTAACCCTATCTCGATATTGGAATTACATGTTGTGGTCACATGGTCATCCTCCTATATGTCGTACCATAGTACGTGTACCCTAAGTATGAATCCACATCGGCTCAATCTAGATTCATGCTTAGTGTAATGCTTCAAACAACAAACAACATACCACGATACTATTACTAACCAATTACCATGACTGTGCTGGAAGGTACATATGTATTGACATATAACACGAATGATCACTTAGCATGTAGAGTCACACCTCAGTGCACTCATTAAATGGCACCGCAGTGCATACTAATATTGTATCTCAATACACACTTAGAACATGTACCAGCACGTATACAGGCAATCAGGTCAGGAACATGGTCAAGTCAGGAAGTCACGTGGACCCCTCGTGACATAAAAGTCACATATAAATTTTGGTTAAAGTGAGACATGAAGGTCCTTGAAGCCAAGACAAAGATCTACAACTTTCATGTTGGAAGTTTGGAGAAATTCTGGCCACAATCAGTCAAAAAAAGCATCAAATAATTAAAATCAGCCAAAAATCAGCCTTATGCGGCTCAAAATTTCTTATGCGGCTCAAAAATTCTTATGCGGCCAGAAATGGTCATGCGGCCAGAAATTCTTATGCGGCTCAAAAATGATCATGCGGCCAGAAATTCTTATGCGGCCAGACACTATTCATCGTCCCTGCCAGAATCAGGACAGATGAACATAGAAGTTTGACCAAAATTGTTTTGGCCATAACTTTCTCAAATCAAGTCGAAATCTAACTTTTCAAAGGTCAAAATTGGATAGAATTGAATTTTCTACAACATAGGACCATTAGTTTTCGAAAACAACCAAGTTTGATAGATCAAAACCATGGAAACCCATAGAACCCTAGTTTTAGAAACTTAGATCTATACCAAACTAGCCATTAAAATCAAAACTCCAAGAACTAAACTTGTAGAGAATGAAGAGAAGAACAATATAGACAAATAATATCAAAGAAAAATAAAGAAATGAAAATGCAATAATCTTTCCATTTGGTGCAAGATGTACTTGCCTATTGGTTGGGAGGAAAAGAAATGAGAAGAGTGAATGAGGAGAGAGAGAGTGAGGAAGAGAATATATATAGGGGTTGGGTTGACTCAAAGAAACCCTAAGCTTAAGCATTGTCACCCTCACTTTTTCCAGTTAGGAGTACAATGATAATTTTCTATTTTATAATATTTTTGGGAATTTTATTTCATGAATA